>APFE030351787.1:0-44286 GCA_000404065.3 Pinus taeda
ATCCAAGAATTGTTCATTTATGTAATGTAAAGGAGGTTGCCCCCTTGAAGAGGCTGAATTCTAAGGCGTTGATCTATCTTTTCTATCTTTTCTTGAGTTGGTTTCATAACATTTTCTTCGTCACTAAGGTAGTCACTCCTTCGTGTCCAGGGTTTTCACTTGTGAGTCCAAATGGGATAGGTGGGTGGCCACCAACATCCACTTCGATCAAACAGAAGAAGCGAGAATTTGGTTTTGCAAATCCAAAGACCAAAGGACAAAACCAAGGCGGTGTGACCCAAGACAACCCGTCAAAGCCGTATGGAAAGAACAACACCACGAAGATGAAGAAGGACACAGGAAAGTGATGTGAGTTCCACAAGGGTCCTACTCATAACACAAGTGAGTGTTCAACCAGGCAGTTGATGGTGGCTGAGTTGAAGGCTTCCAAATCAGATTCATGTTCTAACCCTGAGCCAGAACCCGATAAGGGGAATGGCAAAGGGAAGCAGATCATTGATGTGGATCCTAGCGCCATTGTTGCCACTGCCAAGATCCAGAAGAATGAACCCAAAGATCTAGAGGAGGGGGAGCGTATTTTCCACTCACAGATGTGGGTGAAGGGTTTGCCTCTATAATTCATTGTCGACAGTGGCAGCCAAAAGAACCTCATTTCAACACAGGTCGTGAAGTGGTTGGGCCTACTGACTACACCACACCCGCAGCCATACAGTATCGGGTGGCTTCATGAAGGAAGAGATCTCCAATTTTACCAGCAGTGACACCTTCCCTACAGCATCAAGCCCTTCATAGACGAGGTATTGTGTGATGTACTATTAGGCCAGCCATACTTGTGGAGGTGACATGTTGTGTATGAGTCAAGGCCTCGTGCTGTCATTATTTCTTTGTATAACTCATTAAACATGATACTGGAGGTAGCCCCACCTACCGCCACCTATTTGATCACTACCAAGAAAGGCAGCAAGCTCATCTCCCAGACTAGAAAATTCATTTTCTGTCTGGTTCACTCCCAAAGTAAGGGGAAGATCGTTGCTACATCCATGACCCCCGCAAAGGGTTCCTCTATGCAACAGTAGAAACAAAGGGATACAGTCATGATAGAACATAGGAATAACTTCTCCTCACCCACAGGGGTACCACACAAGTTTCAGGTGGGCGACAATGTTTGGTTACATCTACATAGAGAATGCCTTACCAGAACCCATCAGAAACTCAGACCACTCCGACATGGTCCTTACACCAGTACCAAGGCTATAGACAACAAGGCTTTCAAGCATAACATTCCTCTATTCCTTCACTTGCATCGAGTATTCAATGTGGACTGTCATCGACCATGCTTCCCACCATTTCTGGACACATCAGAGATTGCATAACAGCTCAGCAGAAGCTTCCTCATCTCAGGGAGGAACTCAACGCAATGGGAACCATTGCTTCCTAAGGGGGGAGGAATGATCCAGGTGGATTTTGGTGGCCACCCACCTATCCCATTGGCCACCTATCCCATTTGGACCCCCACAACTGTCTCTTTTAGTTTTTTTCAGTTTCCTAAATTGTAGCATATTTTGCTATTTTTAGCGGTTTTTCGGGTCCTAAACTTCCGGAGGCATTTTGAGGCCCTAAATGACATTTTTTGGGAAATCTAGGGGCAAACATGGGTCCATGGGCCGATGTTTCTCTTCCCTAAGTGGTAGTTCTTCGAGAGATCTTTCTAATGAGCTATTGTACGCGTCAAACAGAGATCATATGCCAAAGTTACGACCCCGGGAAATTCAAAAAACAATTTACCCAAACGGGGCCCACAATTTGGCATTTCATCTTCTAGGGTTAGGTTTTGGGATGTTAAGGGTTTTCCATTGTTTCTCAATAATAAATAGGCCTTCGAGCCTCGTTGTAATACGTTTCAGAGGCATGTAGCCACCACATCTCTTCTCACAGATAAGCTACCACCGCCCTAACTATTTATTTCCATTTTCTGTTTGTAAGCATATCCCAGTATTTTACATTAATGAAATGAAGTATTATTTCGACTGCATCTTTATGTTCTTGGTTATCTCTGTAATTTTTTGTGTTCTTGTTAAATCCATAGCATTTGTTCCTCCAACGCTATAACTCCTCAGTTAAGCCCACTCTTTCTGCTCTGCTTGTCAACTTCCACATTCAGGTTCTTCTCTTTTTGGTAGCAAATCACTAATATGGTTCCACTAGTTTTCTGTGGTAGGTTGGGGTTTGCTCCAGGCTCGGTCTCCGAAATGGTTGCAACCCAATGACTTCAGTAGGGTCGTTCTCTGTTGATGTTACTTAGTTTGTAGTCTTCTTTTCTCTGTCATGACACTGCGAAAGTCCCGGTGCTCCTCTATTTATTTGTCCTTTGCGGTTGAGTGACCTTCGGCTCTGATTGTATGTAATTTTACCTGCGTTCTGGGCTCTGGTTGTACATAATTTATTTTTCTTACTCTCTTGTGACTGACTAGGGTTCAACCCTAGCTTCGGTGTTTGATTTTTTCTTGTCTTACTCTGTTATTATCTAGCACTTTACACTGTTCTTTATGTACCCCAACATTATATTTATAAAAGAGGAAGTAACAAGAAGTTTTTGTGTAAATGTATTACCTCTGTTATAATTGTATTCTACAGTAATTTCATCCATGTTTTTTTGGGAATTGTCTCGTAGTTGTTGCTTGCTTTCGTATGTTTGGGAACTTTTGTTGTTGTCGGAACTCCGTTTTAGGAATACTTTGTTATGGCTTCATTGTTCGAACTCAAGAACTATATCTTTGTTTGTAGGAAGGATATATAGAAACACATATTGTTGCTTAATTGACACAGACAGTAATTAGAGGGGAAAAGAAATAAATATCATAGAGAGATTGTTTGCAGATGGATTTAGATACTCAGGTTTTGTAAATTGTCTATTTCTGTATTATCTTGTTGTGCTAGTCTTTCGAACCCGTTAAAAAATGTATTACATTGGCTTTTTTATTATGTTCATACAGTTACTCGAACTGTTCACAATTATTCTTTAGTTGCTTCTACAGTTACACAATTGATAACTATTTTGGGTTTTCTTGTGCTGTAGGATATACAATATATATATTTGTTTTAAATGAAAAGACATTTGTAAGATAAATGAACAAAAAGACAAACAATGTAACGGTAACGACCCTAATCTAACTGTATTGTTCCTAAATATCTCTTAACTAATAATGAAATAAGAAACAAGTTCCTAAACACTATTTTGATCAACAAACATAAAATGAAACCAAATGATAATTGAACCTGTCCTCCTTAGATGAGACCAAACACCCGGTCATGGTACCCTTAGTTGGGTTCTCTTGCATCACCATACTTCTTTCTAATTTGAATTCTTATAAAATAAAAACTCCCAAAGAATTCTTATTGACTTATTGAAGTTTTATTAATAAAACTATATTATGCTGGCATTTTTTTTTTCATGGAAATACATTTTGTAGAATTCTTCTTTTACAATCAAACTACTAAGGATCATAAAAACCTCCAACATAAATTCTCATAGTCTACTACACGCAAACTTCTAGTGTTTTTATTTCAAAATATATTTTTAAGACAATTTGGAAGGCTGGTTAACATTTTAGTAGCTTACAACTCCAAATACTTAATGAAGAGAAAGGTTATTTGGGTGGACATTTCAATGCCTATGTTAACGTTAATAATTGAAATGATGTAAGAATAAAAAGAAATATAAAACAACACACATAATGACAAGCATACATGATTCACTATAGAATATTTTAATTGGGAAAAAGAGTTTAACAATAAATCTATTATTATACACTTAATCTTAGCCAATCCATCTAACATTATAATGGAGAATCTGTGAGAGTTATAAATGATTTAAATATATATATAATACCATGAGATTAATACCATGGGTCACTACTACGAGGTGCCCAAAATGAACATTATTTACCTAACAACCTTGATCTTTCACCAAATCAAGTTCACTGAACAATACCCCATTTAAAATTTACTAGGAAAATTCTTTGGATCCAATTGGTAAAACTCACTTTCTCTCGTCCCATATCACCTAGGTCTACATCTAGACATTACTCATGGATATACACAATTCTAACGAAGTCTCATAGTCACATGTCCATTTACATGTAGTTTACAAACTTTCATATCTAAAGGAAATTATAGTTTTTTTGTTATTGTTATCATGACACCTTTGTCTTCATTCTCTATTTTTAGCACCCCTAGTCAAACTGGTTCGTCTCCTTATGCCACTTCATAGTAACCAACATCATTGACTTTGGTCTTTTCCTCCACATCTTCCTACTAAACCTTTGATCTCATGTCATGTCCATAGTCTTTGTCCATGCACTCTTGACCCTTCACAACATGACCAAACATTATAGCTTTTACTTCACCAAGTAGTGCCTTTGTCTTTCCGGCCCTTGATTTGGCTTTGATATCACTTGTTAAAATTAAAATTATGCGAGAAGAAAAATGATTATAAAACTACACATAAAGAAGCCATGCACACACGATTTATTGTGGAAAACCCCCATAAGGAGAAACCATCTAACAATATATATATTATTATCATTGACTAGGCCAACACTCTAGCCTAGCCAAGTGAGTCTTCTACTCAACTTTGACACATTACAATGTATAATTCCCAAACCTTTTAAAAACTTTAGTTACATGTAATACCATGAACTTAATACCATGGGTCACCAATACTGAAACCACTATTGTCAACTAAAAAATCTCAAGTCTTTCACCAAGTCAAATTTACCTAACATTTAAAGGTGGGTCAATCATAGATATTTACATTTTCTTTTATAAGATTTTCATCATAATCCTTCATATTTTTTATCAATTGCATATAAGTGATGGTCATTTGTTTTTTTTTGTCATTTTCGTTTCTTCATTGTGATGCAATATAAATTTAACTATTAATCCAAATAGTTAAAGTGCAAAAATATATAAGCTTTCTAATCCATTATGTATTTCAGTGAAGATGATTGATACATCGCATTATCATTTATATAATTATTATATGATACCACACTCTTTTCATATATTAAATTAATGAAATCTTTTCGATATGAAGCCTATTATTTTATTTTCTTTTAACATAAAATCCATAATTATATTTGTGTACAATTTTGGTGGGATTAGTGGTTAGGAACATGTTTGTGTGATATCCCCTTACTTAGAATTTAGGTTGTAAATTTTTATTTGGTTAAGTGTGCTTGTTTTTTTAATTTTGAAGAACGAGTTAGAAACTAGTTATCATTATTTATTATTGATAAACATTAAGTGTGAAATTGTAATTATTTTGTTGTTAATAAAAATAAAGTAGTATGAAAATTAGTAAAGAAGCTACATTTAGCTTAAAGAGAAAAAGGTTGGAAGTTAATGTTGGTTATTGATTATCTATTCTTTATTTCCTTGGCATCTAATATAAATGATTGGATTAATTATGATTGTGGATATGATCAATCCATAACTTACCTAGAAGTGATCCAAATGGATCCTAATACCCTCTAAGTCTTCATATGGTTAAAAACTATCGCAATGGAAAAACCTTTAAAAAAGACGGATAACACTATCGGGCACGAAAAACACAAAGAAATGATCAAAAACAGGCTTATCAGTGGTCAAAGCAACTTTGAATTGGAACCAGTGGGTCTAGCCGATCAACGGTCCAGATCCGATCGGTGAATCACAATCGGCACTAGCAAAGGGCGGCTATCAGCAGAGAACATAACGAATACGCAACAACGATCAGCGGGCTTAACGAGGATCATCGATCAAGCGAGCAGATCGACGACCCAAGTTGAATCACGATATCGCAATTGGTGATTATAGAGGAGCGGGGCCGATATAAACATAACTCGTGATAGTCGGACCCAATAATATTATAAACGATATTTGATGTAATTTGAGATCCGAAAAATAGTGTTTTCCTTTGTATTTGCGATTTTCGTTAAATAAATGAAATACAAAGAATAAAGTGTCGATGCAATGAACCAGACCCGAAAGGGTTTCTTAATGATATTGTATGTTATTTCAAGTTTGATATAAGCAGGATTTTCATATTTTAATGTATTTTCCAATATAAAGGGAAATCACAAAACATGGAGGATTTTGAGAGGACCAAAGGCGGTAGATGGTTTGGGTCGAGCTCCGCCCGATCCAATACAATGGCTGCCACGTGTCCAGGGTAAGGAGATAGAGAACCACCCTTATCGGGTAGTTAACCCTCGTATGGAAGAGCTGCCCGAAATGAACCATAGCCATTGGATCCAGATCTCCCAAATCAATGGTGGAGATGCGATAAGTGGCCTAAAGGTAGACCCGATAGAAAATAGTGCGGATTTATGAATATTTCAAATCCGATGAATAGTGATTGGGAAAATTTTCCCTTGTTTTGTAGAATTTCTCTGTGTAAACAGAAAATGGTTCATTTTGGGATTTCAAAGGCCCGATGTCCCATTCCGTTACAAAACAGGTGGCCACCATCCCTGAAAGCATTTAGCAATGATTGCTAATGCTCAGAGGGCGGATCTGAGCAGACAGAGGTCGGGAAGCCAGAGAGCCCAAGAAGAGGAAACGAACAAGCAACATCGATTGGCTTTAAAAGCCACAGATTGACAGAAAACAGATGGGCAGTGCTGAGATAGAGCAAAGACAGAGACAAAGAGTGATAGAGAGAGTCTGTGTACTCAGATAGGCTTGAGGGGTTCAAGAAAAGCTCTTGTTGTTGTATCTATTGTGTGTGGAGACTCAAATTGAGCTCATACTTTTGTAAAACTTTTTTTTGAAGACATAATAGAGAGGTCACCACTGAAGGCTGGACCAGGAGATGTAGCCCAGGAGTGTTGGGTGAACTCCTTATTAAACTTATTGTGATTATGTGTGTTGTCTATTATGTTCTTTAACTGCTTCATTGTCTATGTATTTCATAATCTTATTGATCCATTACACAAAGTAACATAGGATATCCATGCGCATGAGTCTGTAATACCTTAATAATTGTCTTAGATCTTATTATCAGATAAGGTGCTATCAAAGCTTTAGGTTTGCTAAGGTTAGACAAGCTTGTGCTGGATTGGTGAATGCTAACTAGGTCAAAGCACAAATTAGGAGAAGGAGAACTGGTTGAAGCTAACGTAGAAATTGGAAGAGTCTATCCTAGGAGGAAAATGATAGAAGAAAGTCCCTTGGAATCAGACTCTCAGTTCATGGATAGTTTCATGACCATGAGATCCCTGGTAGAAGAGATGTATCAAGAATTTAAGAAAGGTCAAGGTGAAGATACTTCAACCTCCAAACAATACAAAGGAATAGAGGAACCTCTTCTAGATGGCCATTGAAAAGGGAAAGGGAAAGAGCCTCCTCTAACAACACCTCCTTCTAGCCCTTTGTTTAAATGAGATGTAAGATTTGATTTGCCAATATTTGATGGAGAATTAAATGTACAAAAGCTAGGTAACTAGATTAGATAGATTGATGTATATTGCAAGGTGCAGAACATCGATTCAAAAAGGAGAAAGATTCAGCTGGCCAGCCTTTGCCTTAGAGGAATTGCCCTAGTGTGGTGGGTAGGCAGGATACAAGCTGATTTGAAGAAGCATCGTAAAAAAAATTCTGCCTGGAGTGAATTTGTTTCTGCCATTAAAGAACAATTCTATCCACTAGCTTATATGTAGCAAGCTATGATGAGTTGACAAACTCTTCACCAATTAAAGGGGCAAAGTTACAAAGCTATACCTAGGAATTTAGAAAAAGAGCTTTAATTCTAGGCATTTCTCTAGACTCACCTAAACCTTTGCTGAAGTATATAGGTGGTCTACATAGCTATTTGAGGCACAACATTCTCATGTTTAACCCTACTAGCATAGATGAGGTACCAGTTCAAGCTACACGTCTAGAGGCTAGAGGCAAGAATGTGAACCCAGAGATTCGGGGATCATCAAAACCCACTGCAAGCAAGAACAAGGAAAAGAGGAAGCAGAAATGGAAAGAGAGGAAGACAAACAATGTACAGAAAGACAAACCTTCATGCACACCATGCAAGAAGGATGGACAGGATGATGAACACTACTGGTCTTTGCATCTGGAGCTGAAACACAAGAAGTTTGATGGCAAGAAGAAGAAGATTGTTGCTGCTATTCAGAAAGATTTGGGGTCAGACTCAAGTGATGAAACAATAATCACAGCTGCAGGTATAAAAGGTAAAAATTTTGAAGCATCTACTAGTAATTCTGCACAATATATTGATAATGAAGAAAATGAGAGGAAAAGACATAAGATTTTTCATATTAGAGTTATTTCCAAGAACCAAAGATTGATACTTCATTTGACAGTGGTTCACAAGTAAACTTGAGTTCTGAAGAAATTGTAAAGATGTTGGGACTACTAACCACACCTCATAAGAAGCCATATCCATTAGGTTGGGTATGTGATAAAGCAAAGCTACAAGTGACTAGACAATGTAAACTTAGGTTTGCTTTGGGGTCAACATTTGTAGATGAGGTTGAGTTGGATATAGTTCCCTTGGATATAATTGGTATTGTTTCAGGAAGTCCTTAATTGTATGATAGAAAAGCCATTTTCTATAGATATGAAAATAAGTATCAACTCACAAAAGATGGGATACAATATATTGTAAGAGCTCATCAACTCAAAAATAATTATACTCTCATAAACTCAAGGCAGATGAAAAGAATTGTAAATTCATGCAAGCAGTTTTTACTAATGGTTGTAAAGGAAAAGAAACTTGATAAAAAAAATGTATTTGAGGGTTGTGATGCTAAACATAAAGCTTATTTAGAAAAATTTGTTTTAGAATATGATATCCTATTTCAAGAACCTAAAGGTCTGCCACCCAAAAGGGAAATTGTACATGATGTTCATTTGTAGGACAATGCTCCATTGCCTAACATCAGAATGTACAGGTTATCCACTTTAGAGAATGTAGAGATCTAGAAACAGGTATAGGAGTTGCTCAACAAAGCTTCATAAGACTAAGCACATCACCATGCAGATCTCCAATCGTGTTGGTGAGAAAGAAAGATGGTTCGTTGAGGATGTGCATTGATTACATAGCACTAAATAAAATAAAGATCAAGAATCGTTATGCTCTTCCTCGCATAGATGATCTATTAGATCAACTGAAAGAATATGTTTACTTTTCCAAGTTGGAATTGCGTAGTGGCTACCATCAGGTCAGAGTTGCAGAACGAGATGCATGGAAGACTACTTTCAAAACAAAGCAAGGGCTATATGAATGGCTAGTTATGCCTTTTGGCTTAACTAATGCTCCTACCACTTTCATGAGAGTTATGAATGATGTACTCCAACCTTTTATTGATGATTTTGTAATTGTATATTTAGATGACATTCTTGTTTTGAGTAAAACATGGGAAGAACATTTGAAGCATGTAAAGCAGGCTCTAGATGTTTTGAAAAAAGAAAATATCTATGTTAAATTATGAAAATGTGAATCTAGAAAAACATCTTTGAATTATTTGAGTCATATAGTAGGGAGTGATGAATTGAAGATAGATCCCTCTAAGGTTGAAGTCATTTTGAACTGGCCTAAACCCAAATCTGCTATAGAAGTTAGGAGCTTCCTAGGAGCAACACAATATTGGAGAAAGTTTATTGCTAGCTTTTCCTTGATTGCAACTCCCTTACATGGTTTGACATGATTGAACAAGGTGTTTCAGTGGGGAGGCAAATAGTAGAAAGCCTTCGACACCTTGAGAGAAAAAATTAGTACAACACCAGTACTAGCATTGCCAGATCTTCAAAGACCATTTGAGATTGAAATAGATGCCAGTGACTATGCCATGGGAGCAGTGTTGATGCAACATGGTAAACCCATATGTTATCATTCTGAGACATTTAATTCTGCAGTAGTTAATTATCCCACATGTGATAAAGAATTGTATGCATTAGTGCAAAGTGTGAAAAAGTGGAAACATTACCTGTTGGGCAAAGAAACAGTTATACATATTGATCATCAGCCACTTCAATATTTACACTCACAAACTAAACTGTAGCAATCAAGACACCATAGGTGGATGGGTTTTCTACAATAGTTTCATCTTCTCATCAGGTATAAGAAGGACATACACAATAAAGTTGCGGATATGTTATCCAGACCAATTACAAATGCATCTACTATACTTAAGCATAACATAGTATTGCATGAAAGCTACATTGAACAATATTCTCAAGATATAGATTTTAAAGATGTACATGCAACTTTAAGTCATGGCAAACAAGTAGAAGAATTGGATTATCATGTTAAGGACCAACACTTGTATCATTTGGGAAAGTTATGCATTCCTCAAACTGAAAGAGTTAACATAATCCGAGAAGCACACACTTCTCTAATATTAGGTCATTTTGGTGTAAGTAAAACCATTGCACAACTGCAAAGATCTTGTTATTGGCTAAGAATGCATGAAACCATTTCTATACCATGTGTACAAAAGGAAAGCCCAGCAATAGAAAACCAGGCTTGTACACTCCACTTCCAGTTCCTTCTCATCCTTGGGAAAGTGTTTCCATGGACTTTGTTGGGGGACTACCAAAATCTAGAAAAGGTCATGATTATTTATATGTTATTGTGGACAAGTTTAGCAAAATGTGTATTTTAATACCTTGTAATAAGTAGATTACAACTGAACAAATAGCAAAGTTGTTCTTTCAACATATATGGGTTTATTTGGGTTACCCACTTCTATAGCCTCTTATCGAGATTCCCAATTTGTTGTGAAGTTTTGGTCAAGTCTATCGGAGTTAATGGACACCGGATAGAAGAAGAGCACAACCTTTCATCCACAAACAAATGGTCAAACAGAGGTGGTCAACAGGACAGTGATCTAGTTGCTTAGAGGCTATTGCAACAAGCATCCCAAACTTTGGGATGAACATTTATGTTATGTGTAACATGCTTACAACTGTGCTAAGCACTCTTGTACACAAAGATCTCCTTTTGAGACTTGTTTTGGTTTTACACCAAGGTCTCCCTTGGATTTTGTCTTTAGTAAAGACATAGCAATTGATGGATACAGTGATGTGGACAAAGCAACCAAGTTCATTGAACAGATCCAAGAAATTCACCAAGCAGTGCAAGAATAGCTAGAGAGAAGCCAGGCCAAGTACAAGGCAAGGCATGATAAGCATTGGATGGAGCATAGCTTCCATGTTGGTGATCAAGTCTAGCTGTACATCAGCAAAGATAGAATGCAAGGTGAAGGAAAGAAGCTGAAGCCAAAAAGGTATGGGCCTTTCAAGATACTTGAGACAATTGGTGAGAACACTTTTCGCCTTGATTTTCCAGCCTACATTCACATCTATTCAGTAGTTAATGCAGAGAAATTGAGACTGTTTAAACCTTCATTGATTCAAGATCCCTTAGAGCAAAGTCAGTTGCCTTCTATTAATGATTTGTTGCCTAAATATCTCAATGAGTTGCAGGAATATACAGTTCTAGATAGGAAGTTGAGGACTACACATAGAGGGGATGTTGAGTACCTTAGAATCAGACTTAAAGGATCGAAACCAAGCAATGCAAGATGGATATAGATTGGAAAAGTGAGGAAGTTGTATCCTCAATTGATTGATGCTTAAAAACCAACTTCTGGTGGTCCAAAACCTTTTTCAGTGGGAAGGTATGATCCAAATGGATCCTAAGACCCTCTAAGTATTCATATGGTTAAAAGCTATCACAAAGGGAAATCTTTTAAAAAAAGTGGATAAAAGTATCAGGCACGAAAAACACGAAGAAATGATCAAAAACAGGGTTATTGGCGATCAAAGCAACAATTAATCAGAACCGATCCGGGCGATCAATGGTCTAGATCTGATCGGTGAATCGCAATCGTCAGTGGCAAAGGGAGGCTTTTGGCAGAGACCATAAGGAATACATGATAGTGATCAATGGACTCAATGAGGATTTTCGATAAGCGCGCAGATCGACGGCCCAAGTTGAATCACGATATCGGAATCAGCGTTTACAAAGGAGCAGGGTCGATATAAACATAACTTGCGATAGCCGCACCCGATAATATTATAAACGATATTTGATGTAACTTGAGATCTGGAAACAAGGCTTTCCTTTGTATTTGCAGTTTTCATTAAATAAACAAAATACAAAGTATAAAGCATCGATGCGATGAACCGGACCCGAAAGGGTTTGTTAATTCTATTGTATGTTATTTCAAGTATGATATAAGTGGGATTTTCATATTTTAATGTATTTTTCAATATAAAGGAAAATCACAAACTAGGAAAGATTTCGGGAGGACCAAAGGCAATAAATGGTTTGAGTAGTGCTGCACCCTATCCCTACCATGTGTCTAGGCTGAGGAGAGAGAAAACCACTCTTATCGGGTGGTTAACCCCCGTACAGAAGAGCCGCTCGAAATGAACCACATTTGTTGGATCCAGATCTCCCAGATCAACGATGGAGATGTGATAAGTGGCTTAAAGGCAGAACCGATAGAAAAATAGTGCGGAGTTATGAATATTTCAAATCCGATAAGCAGTGATTTGGTGGATTTTCTTGTGTTGTGTAGCGTTTCTCTATGTAAACAGAAATTGACCAATTTTGGCACTTCAAAGGCTTGATGACCCATTATGTTATAGAATAGGTGGCCACAATCCCTGAAAGCGTTTAGTAATGATTTCTAATGATCAGAGGGGGGATCTAAGTGGACAGAGGTCAGGAAGCCAAAGAGACCAAGAAGAGGAAACGAACAGGCAACACCGATTGGCTTTAAAAGTGATAGATTGACAGAAATCAGACAGGTAGTGCTGAGACAGAGCAAAGACAGAGATAGAGAGTGATAGAGAGAGTCTGTGTACTCAGAGAGGCTTGAGGGGTTCAAGAAAAACCCTTGCTATTGTATCTGTTGTGTGTTGAGACTCAAGTTGAGCTCATACTTTTGTAAAACTCTGTTTTGACATAATAGAGAGGTCACCACTAAAGTTTGGACCAGGAGATATAGCTCAGGAGTATTGGGTGAACTCCTTATTAAGCATTTTGTGTTTATGTGTGTTGTCTATTCTGGTCTTTAACTACTTCATTTTCTATGTATTTCGCAATCTTATCGATCCATTGCACAAAGTAACATAGGCATATCCATGCACATGGGCCTGTAATACCTTAATAATTGTCTTAGATCTCATTATCAGATGAAAATGACATGATGTTGTGTTTGGGATTGGGAAGTAGACCTCATAAATGAGCTAGTAATTATTTGTCGCCTATTGGGTGAGGTGAAGGTAGTTACCAACTACCAAATGATTGGTAAGGGATTAATTACTTTTTTTCTTCTTTCTATAAATGAAGTACACAATGTTGAACTGTGGAGGGGAAAAAATGACAAAATAAATATCTTACAAACTTGTGCTTGGGGGGGGTACCTTTGAGGAAAAAGTGACAAAGGTTGGGTGGAGATGGTGAGATTTTGTATTAGCTCCAAACTAAAACTTTCAAGTTAGTATTTTGAACTACAAATTTTTTAATTCCATGTGTGAAAAAGATAATATAATATTTTGTATTTGTTTTGCTTTTGGATAGTGAAAAAGAAAAGAATCTTAGGTGAATAATATCAATGAAAAGGAAAAGTATTTCATATGTGCAAAAGACAATATAATATTTTTTTTTTTTTTTCCTTTTGGATAGTGAAAAAGAAAAGAATCTTAGGTGAATAATATCAATGAAAAGTAAAAGTATTAATTAGTTCTCACAGTTAATGTAGTAAATTTGTATATGTATTTTTACTACTTAGTACAAAAATGGTTATGATTCCCTGATAGGAAACCTTCTTTAATATAGAATTTTGTGAATTTATATTCAATAATTTTTAGATATAAATATTGTAAATAAGAATTCATACAACTGTTGTAGTTTATTTTCTATCTAGAATAGAAACAATACATTTACTTCTATATAGAGGGTACATGATAAGCTAAATAGAAAGTTGAGAATAAAGAAGAACCTAGATAATTCTAGTGAATTATGTTCCAAATATATTGATATAACATTATAAAATAAAAATAACTCCCTCATAAGTAATTGTATTTCTAAAAGTGTAAAGAGTCATATTCTAGTGAATTATGTTCCAAATATATTTGATACAACATTATAAAATAAAAAATAACTCCCTCATAACCAATTGTGTTTCTAAAGGTGTAAAGAGTCGTATAAAGATAGGACTGTATGTTTAAAATTCATAATTTTAGTGAAAAATGAAAAGCCACTAAATGACCTGAGAAATTAGAAAACATGATGAGATTGTATAAAAATCATGAGTATTTGAAGTGTGCCTATTTACGAAACACTATACTAAATATTGTTTGTCTTAACCTTTCTAGATTAACCTAATTATACTTATACAAAAATGGTACCTACAATAATACAAGTAGGAAATGTACCTACAATAATACAAGTATGAAATGTAAGCTTACGTGGTAGAGAAACTACCATAAAACAAAATAAATACCATATTACTATATATAAAGATTTAGTAAATTATATATATAGGATAGATATAGAAAATATTAAATAAAGTAAAATGTTATACTTTGTAAAATGGCTAGCAAGACAATGAAGAAGAAGAGTAATAGATGTCATTGTGTAAGAAATAAAAGAATAACCAAACAGGATGAAAATTGATACATATATAGAACCGAAGCATATCGTCAATGACATTTTATTAACAAAAATACAAATATGTCTAATGAGAACTATAGGTCGATATTGACCTCAATGAGTTACGATAGAAAATAGTTTTGGGTTGAGTTAACCCTAAATAAGTACAATGTCAGGCATGTAATCTAATATCCTAAAAACCTTCTAAGAAGGAAGTGAGAAAATTAAAAGAGAAATGACAAAAATCCTCGGTGAATTGGCTCAAACATAGAATCACAAACACGCAGAGAAAATAGTCGACGGATTTCATTGTCATCCAACGGTGAATGAGGAATATGATGTAAAAAGAACTCTGAAGGAAAAAGTTTCAAAAATCCACCTTGAATATGTTATTACCTTTGAAAGAACAGTAAAACACAATTATTATTCACACCGCAATATGTAATTGAGCTAAATTAGTTCATCAAATATGAAGAGTATCCAAAAGAGAATTTTACGTGGAAAGGTTTCCTTAATGACACAATTTCTAGAACCTTTCCTTAATGACACAATTTCTAGAACCCTCTAAATTATTAATAGACTGTATTAGGATTTAGAATAGATTACCTACTTCTAGTTAAATGCAAAACATGAAGGTAAAATAAAACTTGATAAAAGTAACTTTAAAATGCTGAAGATTTAAAATCTTGCAGAAATTCCTATAATATAATGAGAGGAAAATGTAATCATGAGAATATATATATATAGTGTTAAAACCCCTAAAATATAATTTTAATAAAAACCTCGTACGAAACCATATTATACAAAGAGTTAATAATTGTTTGCATTATAATGTGCAAGTACTTGAAGCCCTAGATTTGAATTCAAAGTAAATAAAGTGAATAAATAATAAAAAGATATACCTTGAGGGTTAGGGTTTTATCTTAGAAACTTGACCATAGTAATGTAAGGGAAAGGAATAAGTAAAGAAATTACCTGAAACCAATAAATCAACCCATTCTTTCAAAAGAGCCAATATATCCGAGAACAAAAGATTCCTAAGAAATTTAAATGTCAAATTCAACCATGAAGGTGACTACAATAAATTCCTTAAAATTATCTATAATAGAAAAACAGATGTGTTAAACAATGGAAAAGAAATTTTGAAGAACAACGATAATAAATAATTTATAAAAACATCATTAAGAAATACTAGATAAAAGTAAATTGTAGATTCATTAGTACCTTACAAATAAAGATGAAAATTTTGAAATATCCTCACAAAGGAAATCATGGTTGATGACCCTGTTTGATAAGTGAACCAAAAATGAAACCAAGAAACCCTAGATATACCTGTGAGCATGAGAATAGAAAGAAAGACTCAGTACCCTTTGAAAAAATTAATTGTAAAACATACAAATTAGAATTAAAAACTCTCTACTAAAATGGAGATATTTTTACCTCAAATGAAAACTTCATAAGCAAAAAGATTTAATATTTCCTCCTAGATCGTCGATGAAAGGAAGCTTGTAGAGCCAACACTCTCATTTCATCTACAGTTGTAGATACATTAAGGAGATGGAGTAGGATAGTTTCATAGCACCATAGATCTACTCGAAAACCATTGAATGTGTAAAAGGATGAGTTGATGATAGGAAAGTCTTTTAAAATGACAAGAAAAACCTTAACTCATCACTGTTGGGCATGGGATCCCCCATAGCATGCTTTTGGGGCTTAAAACCCGAGTTTTGGTCAATGTAATGTAAATACTCCGCGAAGTACAGATGCGGAGCGTGAATGTCTAGGATGGGTCATAGGGTTGTCCACCCTAAGAATTGCAAAATAATGTAAAGTTGTCTCAGCCTAAATAGAGCGAGGCTCTAAGAGTAAACGTAGTTTTTTGGAGCAAGTAGTAATAAATAGATGCGAAGGAATGGTTAGAGGATAGAAGTGGATCTGAAGTGTATTGGGTCGTAGTAGTAGGAAGAGGCTCTACAGCTGAGTGTGTAGAGGCCTAGTAGAGTTCGCAACTGAGTGCGCAGACCCCTGCAGTTGAGTGTGCAGGACAGAGTCGGTCTGTAATTGAACTGAAATTGAAAAGGATTATTAATAAAGATCAGTTTTATTCGAAATATTGTGCATTTATGGTTCTGTTTATCTTTACGTATTTATATTGGTTTTGATTACGTGCACTTACTTGAAAGTTGAATAAGTAATAAGAATATGGGGCTCGCACAAACTAAGTCAAAGCACTAATATAGTAGCGCAGTAAGGATCAAGATCAGGATAGTACTGTATGCGTGCCTCTTACAGAGGTGTGCATAGGTTGTTGCGCGGAGTAGTGCAAGTGCGTAGGTTCGGACCGCGAACCTCTAGAACCTTCATCAAGACATCCCTAGGGTGCAGAAACCTAGTTAGAGCACCCTCCCATACTACTTCAGGTGAGACCTCCGTCTGCACACCACAGACTGTTGCCGAAAGGGCCAATAGTACTGGGATTTGCTTGGCTAAATCACTTCTGAACCTAGGTCAGGCCCCACGTAGCCAAAAAATGGTTTCGTTGTTAGGACTGGGATCTGCCTAAGGGATGTCTGATGTTGTGCCACTGGAACCCAACAAAGAAGGAAATTGAAGAGTGGTTGGACAAGAAGATTCATGAGTTCGCTACACAGGAAAATAGAACTCCACAAGTATCTGAGAAGAAGTGGCTGGATTGCTACATGTATATGAAAATCCACAAGATTTTCTTTACATCCTTTCCTTCTGAACTATATGAGTGGATTGTGAGGTTAGCTGACAGCTAGGGCAGGTGTAGGCTTGACAAACCTATAGTGTGGACTCTGGAATTAGTGCGCAGACTAGAGGCACCAGAAGATAAGATTGTGCGGGCTATGGACCATTGGCTCGAACAGATAGTAGGGGGATTTATCAGTGATTTTGTGGTAGACACAACCATGAGCTATAGAGAAGCAGAACAAATTTTTCTCAAGGGAACGCGAGGTAAGTATACTAAATCTTTGAATATCTAGATTAAGATGTTGTTATGTGGAAGGAGGGTCATGCGAATACATTAATGCTTGGGACAATGCGGAGCGGAAAGATCTACATAAGGAGCAAAGAGTTAGAAAACAATCCCTTAATTTCACTGTCACGAGAGAGTGAGGAAAAGCTCGCTAAGGTCTCTCTGAGAATCGCGGTTAGTTTGATAAGGCAGTGCATTCCACGGTTACCACCTCCACCCATGCCACCTCCCATGTCACCTCTCTCACCTCCATCTCCACCGTCTCTACATCCACCACCCCCACAGTTGGGCAAGGCAAGCGCGATCAAACTACCCGTCTTCAGAGGAGTAGGGAATGAAGATCTGAACCAATTTTGGTTTGTGGAAAGAGAAGTATGGGAAGTGCAAGGTGTCATAGACGATAATATTAAGAAGGCTACATTGGTGAGTGTGTTGTAGGATCGCGCATTGACATGGTATATCAAAACACTCTAACGACCACCCAAACACAGGGATAACAGAGATCTAGAATGCATTGAACAGAGAATTTAGCAAGCCAAAATCAGAGACACAGTCAATCATCGGGTTTAAAGAGATCACATTGGTGAGTGTGTTGTAGGATCGCGCATTGACATGGTATATCAAAACACTCTAACGACCACCCAAACGCAGGGATAATAGAGATCTAGAATGCATTGAACAGAGAATTTAGCAAGCCAAAATCAGAGACACAGTCAATCATCGGGTTTAAAGAGATCACAAGGCTTCTAGGTGAGACCCCCTGGGATATGGACCAAAGGCTAAAGAGTACGATTCATGAGGCCAATATGATGCTAACGGATGCACAACATCACCCGTGGTTTGTGGCATCTCTAACACTACACTTGAGGATGGCACTATCACAACAGAAACTTTCCACCCAAGCCGAAGCATTGGAAATAGCGATGAGGTTGCATGAGACCCCGATACAAGACCCTGGGTTGGGAGTTTAACAAATCCACGTGCAACTACTGAATCTATGCTTGGAAACGTAAAGTTTGAAGTAGGATACAACACTACGGCCAAAGGTGCACGAGGAAGTATGGTGCATAAAATGCAAAGGCAAGGCCATGACAAGGATCATTGTCCAGTGTTCATGAACTACTTGGTAGGAGGGGGGCCAATGCCATTGAGACCAGAGGCACAGGTAGGGCCAAGTGTGGGACCCACGTTATGGTGCGCGATCTGTCAGATAGGAGGAAAACACATGACATATAATTGTCATTTGTTGCAGAAGTATACATAGACTCCCCAACAGTTCTTTTATAATTTCTGCAAGTCGGTAGGCCATGACGAGTGTACTTGTTGTAGCTACAAGTTAATTATGAATCGGACCCCAGCCTATAGGATGCAGACATAAATGTGAGCCCTTGACCTAGCTACGAGGATGGTGCACGCTGGACTTCAGGGGTGAGGTCAAGGACAAGGAGGAAAGGGACCAGGAAGGGTCCACAAACAGTTAATTTGTAACAATTGTGGAGGACCAAGGTAGTATGCCCGCAATTGTACTAACCCAATGAGGATATCCTATTTTTACTGTGCTAAGTTTGATCATGAAACAATAGATTTCCCTACGTTGATCACACAGATGCACGAAAAAGAGGTATTCCAGCCTCCTCCAACTAAGAATATACAAATGATGAAGTTTGAACCGCGCGAAGAAGAATTGAATGTGAACATGATGCTCAGAATCGGTGTGACCACGGGGAGGATAAGGGGAAGTAGCTCGAGGAGGATACATGGGTTTGTAAGGCTCCTACAAACGAACCTGAGTTTGACTTAGAACGCGCAGAGGAGACATTCATGGAAGCTAAGAAGACCTTCGCGGAGTCCTCCACTTTAGGTAGTAAGGAACAACGATAGCCAAGAATGGATCCTCCAATGCTTACTACCTTTCTCGATACATGCATGAAATTGTTGCATGACAACAAGGTAGTTAAGGGACTACAGGAGCTGATCACTAGGCGCACGGGGTCAGGAGAACCATGCATAGTCTGGAAATTGGGAAAGCATGCATTGCACACCGAGAGGGAAATGAGACTAATAGCGTAGATTGGTGAGCATGAAATGGATCAGGTAATCCTAGATCTGGGTTCAGACACGAATGTGTTACCGAAGCAAACACGGGAATGCATGGGCAGGCCCACATTATAGTGGTCCCCTATTCAATTATGAATGGCAAACCAACAGAATATTTTTCCCATGGGGAGCCTGCAAGGAGTAATAGTTGATATTGAAGGCATGAGCACACAAATGGATTTTCAAGTGATAGAGATTGTTGATGACAACAATCCCTATCCCACATTGTTAGGAATAGACTAAGCCACTGATATGAATGGAGTCATCAACCTGAAGAAGTAGAAGATGATATTTGAGAAAAGTCTCTACGCATAATAGTCCTGCTAGACCCAACCGAAGGAGCGCGCTACACTGAACTAGTGTGCGATGATGAAAGTGATGATGAAATGGATTGTATTGACAAGATAACTGCGTAATACTAGGATTAGGTGAATCCAATTGCAAATAAGAGAATCTCATGGGAGCGGGAAAGTTCTTGTACTTCGGATTTAGATGAAGAAGTAGAAAAATGGCAGAATCAGTTGCACGAAGTAACAATGCTGAATTGAAACATGATGGTTAGATCACTGTGTTGCGTGACAACAGAGGGAAGGGAACTTCTGACATATGATGGATTGACAATGGTGGATGAATTCTTAGGAAAATTTGAAAGCACAATACCAGATTAGTTGTGGTTCGATGCATTGAAATGGGCATTGCACGCAACACCCGCACGATGGTGTTGTACACATCAAGGCAATATTAAGGACTGACGTGGATATAAAAGGATGATGCACCTACGGTTTGGAAGCCCCTAGCTTCAAACGAGAATGAGGCAGCTAGGATGAAGCAGCTTGTGTGCCCACTTGTGTCGATGGGTACTGATGTGTGCTGTGTAGTCCACACAAACACACCCCAAACTAAGGATTGGAAATCAGAATAGGACACAGCAGCAGGAAAAGTAATGCGCACCACAAATGTTCCACATAGAAACATTCAAGAAGGTATGCAAAATCATGAACAAGGTTCACCACGCGAGAAGAACTGATTAGGACCTTCGCATACCAGTGGTCCGATGGGCCTATAGGGCAATGTACAAAAACCTGAGCACATAAATGATTCTGAAGCCGACAAGTAGAGTCAAGACCATAATGTTGGAGGAGAGGAATCCCTATGCAAAATCTCCCATGGTTGGGACAGTACACGAGGAACTGAACGAAGGAATTATGTAGCTATGTGAAGAGGAACATATGTGGCTTCAGGAAGCCATACGGCGAAGGAATCATAAGCTTCGTGAACTCGAAGAGGATCGGGTACGAATGAGGAAGAAATGCAGGTTACTGGACACAGAAATCAAAAAACTAGAAACCAAAATCACACAAGCATGTTGCATCGAGGAACTAAGAATGACAAGGCAAGATATGGGTAGCCATACTACTACATTAGATGATGGTTTCCGAGAATTTGTGGCTATGCTACCATGGTTGCAAATGCACCTTACCAAATAAAGTAACCAGGGGAGCGCACCACATAAGGAAGAATGCGAGGCACTAACTATCGTGAGGGTAATTGAGGAGTGGCCACAGACAGAGTTGGAAGGTGAATTGAAGCCTCGCATAGGTGGTGCGGCCACCTGACTATCCATAGGGAGCACAGTCTCAATGCTCCAAGAAGTTGAAAGAGAGCACATGACTATAAAAGATTATGTAGGGGAGCTGCGTGACAAGGATGTTGAGCGCATGATCAATATGCCACAGGGGTCGCGCCTGCACATAGGGGGTTTCCCTGCCGCACAGGTAGGCTGGGAACTGACCGTTTGTCTCACTGTTCAAGACAAGAGGTCCAATTTAAGGCACAAAGAAGCGGGCAGCAGGCAATTAAGACACGAATTAAGAGCTAGATTTGGGACGATTTGTCTCCAAGAAGGTATTAATGACTCAAAAGTGGGGGGAATGGCTGAATTCAAATTCAAAGATGTTATAAAATCCCTAGGGCTAGCCTCGAGGAAATACTTGGTTGTGTGAGAATTGAGCAATTATAGAGTAGTTAGCATTACGTACTCTTACCATCTTTGACTATAGACCCGATGACAGCTACTAGATCAAGAGTGAGATTCGCTGAAGTTACCGTGGAGACCCATATGGCCAATGAGGAGGCTAGAGAAGCAGCAGCTACGCCAAAAGTTCCAAAAACACCACGAATACCATCGTCGCAGAAAGATAAGTAGACTATGGGCCCAACCTGTGTATCCCCAAGAAACCCATAGTTTAGCAAATTGGCCAGGCGACATAGGATTATATTGAGATGTTGGAGCAACCACTAACCATGCTTATGCACCTACATGAAGACCCAAACCTACCGCGCCTAGGGACAGAGGCGCGCGAGTTGTAGGAGGAGTATGACAGTGTCCAGGGCATCGTGTAGATGGTTGTTTTTACTCAACGACTCACAAAACAACAGTAGGCAAGGGCACTGAAGGACCAATTAGACGCCGCGCACCAAAAAGAAGCCCTGCTTAAAGCATGCATCCAACCATGGATCGATGAAGCTTTCAAAATTATAGCTACCATTGAAGTGAAGTTGGCACAAATGTAGGAACTTTATGCAGTTAGATAGGAATGTGACCCTCCTCATGAAAATTCAGAGATACGCGTGCAAAAAGTATAGTAGACAGCGGAACAGTGTGTTGCGGACACCCAAGCTGCACGAGACCTACTAGATGGACTTCACGCAAAGATCGCCGCACCAGCAGAGTGACTTGAGACGAGTCACGATGATTGTGTTGGGAGCCTATTGGGCATGGGATCCCCCACAACATGTTTTTGGTGCTTAAAGTACGAGTTTTGGTCAATGTAATGTAAAGACTCTGTGAAGTACGGCCGCGGAGAGTGAAAGTCTAGGATGAGTCATAGGGTTGTCCGCCATAAGGATTGTAAAATAATGTAAAGTTCTGTAGGCCTACCCATGGTCTGCGGACCATGGGATCGTATAAATAGAGTGAGGCTCTAAGTGTAAAAGTAGTTTTTTGGAGCAGGCAGTAATCGATAGATGAGAAGACATGGTTAGAGGATAGAAGTGAATCTGAAGTGTATTGGGTCATAATAGTAGGAAGAGGCTCTGCAACTGAGTGCGAAGAGGCCTAATAGAGTCCACATCTGAGTGTACAGACCCCTACAGCTGAGTACGCGGGGTAGAGTCGGGTTTGTAATTCAACTGAACTTGAAAATGATTATTAATAAAGATAAGCTTGATTCAAAATATTGTGCATCTATGGTGTTGTTTATCTTTATGCATTTATATTTGTTTTTATTACACGCACTTACTTGAAAGTTGAATAAGTAATAAGAATATTGGGCCTGCATAAACTAAGTCAAAGCACTAATATAATAGTGCAGTAAGGATCGAGATCAGGATAGTATTGTATTCGTGCCCCTTACAGAGGTGCGCAGAGCAGCGCAAGCATGCAGGTTTGGACTGCGAACCTCCAGAACCCTCATCAAGACATCCCAAGGGTGTGAAAACCTGGTTCAAGCACCCTTCCATACTACTTCGGGTGAGACCTCCGTTCGCGCTCCACAGACTATTGTCAAAAGGGCTAGTAGTACCGAGATTTTCTTGGCTAAATCACTTTTGAACCTGGGTCAGGCCCCATGTAGCCAACAATCACCATCATCGATCCTTTAGTGTTTAATTTCCATCGTGGATATGATGAAGGGTTTATTCAACGTTTCAACACCATGTTATAACACATATTCATAAGAATTTCATGCTACATCTATGGAAGGCTCCAAAATCACAATGTTGATATTATACCACATGGAGAATTGATGAGCACCAATATCGCAACAATAATGTTGCAGCTCCTGGGCTACCTGCTTTACTTTATCAACACGGGGTTTGTACAAACTTGGATGTGACAGTGTTGTATACACAAGTAAAAGTGATGGTTCTACCTTTTATCACTATTCAGCTGGCAAGAGACCACTAGAGTTTTCAAGCCAGACTTCTATGGATTCAGAAGAAGCTTGGTTCCTTAATGAAAGAAATAGAAATCTACTCTAAGAGAGAGTTGATCTACTCTAATAATGAATAATACTGAAATTCAATGCTAAGGCACACAATTTCCTAATTAACTGCTAATAGTAATGCTTTGCAATAATGCTACATTAACATGAACAAAATGCTATTTTCATAAGAATAGAAGTTAAAAACATCAAATTTCATTGTTATGCATGTAAAGGACTATAATAATTTTGTTTTGTCTTCTTATGCTTTTGATGAAAAGTCAAGTGTGTAAGCTAATCTCTTTTGGTTATGTGGAAAGGGGCTTAGCCATGCTGGTGGATGACTAGAAGGTTTCAGAGATGGTTGGATGGTATGGGAGACCCTTGGGTGACCATGGGTGGCATCCTAGAGGTTTTCCCTTAACTCTGCCTCAAAACAGGCCACTATAGGAAAACCTACAAGATTTACTAGAAACCTACACGATTCCCTGTATTTCTATAGGATACATTCGAGAGAAATATGATGGGTGTTGGAGGTGATGGAAGGCTTAGGGATGGTGGTTGATGGGCAGAATGGAGTGAGAAAATGCCTAGGATCACTCAGAACCCAAAACCAAGTTTAGGAGATGGTTGGATCCACTCAACATGCTTGGGGGAATTTCTATGTAAAATGATGAAATTGGTGAAGGTCTCGATGAAAAAAGGAATGCCTATGGGTGGACAAAGTTGCAAGGTGGTTGCTTGCTATGAGATCTCTTTCTACTTCCAAAGCACCTGCTCTACATCAAACATGTGTAATTTCCAAAAAATATGTAAATAAGAAGAATTCTCATGAGCTAGAAAAACACAATTTAATGAACTAACTGTCTACCTTATGCATGAGGAAATTGGTGAATAAAATGGAGTCATGGATGAGATCTACTGCAATAATGAAGATAGAAGAGATGGCCATGAAATCCTACACTTGCAAAATTGATCAAATGATTGTTCAAGTACAGTAAACTCTAAATCTTATGAAAGAAGTGGAAATCTGTCTTTTTGGTGTTGCATAAGGGTCTTTTCCTCAAATCGTGATCCCGGAAGGAAAAAGTGAGGCCAGGATACCTATTGATATCTTTGTGGTGGTTCTTTTTATCCCTTCTAACCTGCTACTGAAGTAAGGCACAAATGGAAGCAAACTAATAGACAATTAATCAAATCTACAATACTTGCAATTAAATACTTCTAAAGACAGTTTAACCATGAATCTATGAAACTAAGCTAAGCATACAGATACAAGAAGAGGAGCCTTTTCTGCTAGTGTTGGGCACTAACCCAAGATCTTTAGCCCTTTGAGTTAACTCAATGCTGGATCAAGAAAAACTCATTCTTATTACCAAAACAGAAAATTACATCAAAATCTTCCACAAGTGTGGAGCTCGAAAATAACTAGAGTTTTTACAACAAAAATTTGAATCCTAATGAGGCTCTAGGCCTCTCTACCTATACAACTAAATTTCTCAACTAATTCATTAAATTTAGGGAGGCTTGGCTCTAGAACTTGAGATGAACTAACTCTTTGTTTATCACTTGCTCGACTACTCGCTGATCTTCATGACTTGGCTGCTTTCACTTTGAGATGGTTGGATTAATGGAGGAATATTCGAATGGGGGGCGAGTAAATGAGGAGGATTTACCTCCTAAAATATCTCTCCCTTGTCCCATTTGAGTTTTAAACATTAGTCTTTCCAAAATTCCTTGATTCTCTCTTCTAAACCTGAATTGAATGCATATTAGTTCACTAGGCATAATATATCACTTTAGCTCATCTCATTAAATAAAACATAATCAAAACATGTAATAAGTTGTGAGAAGAGTTGGTTTGACTAAGCTAAAAGGTGAATTAAGGCCCATATATTTACCCAATGATGAGGCTCATCATCACGCCCTTACTGAAAGTGTTGCTCATCCTCTGAGCACCTCAATCAATATCCATGTCTTTCACAGCTCTAGTGGACTCCTTGACATCCCATGCCTCTGTTGTGGTTTTCTCTTTTTGTGCATAGAAACATGCCTTCTTTTCTACCTCCTCCCACTACCTCCTTTCTTCTCCCTCCTTCCTTCCTTCTAGCATCCCTAAGAGTGGTGGTGGACTGAGTCTCAAGCCAATCCAGTTGACTTTAAGCCTTTGAATAGATTACTTGTACATGGCTGTCCTGTTCAATGCTTCTCTCCTTTTTTGAGGGTAGTGGTACTCTCTTATTTGTAAATTGTATGGAAATGTGTTTCATCTCCTCAGGAAATATTTCATGTTGTCATCCGCTAACAACCTGAACATGTCTTCAAAATGTGTAATTGCTTTCTCTTTGGCAACAAGATACCTTGGTGCGAGTTGAGGATCATTTGTAATTAATTATGTATGCTGATGAGGGCCATTGGGTTGGACTACTCAACTCTGATCATAAGATGCTCTAATTTTTCTCTTTCCAATATCTTCTTCATTTTTGCAGCCCTTTCTTCCTCATGGTTCATCCATGATTCCAAAGCCATCAACTATAAATCTCCTAGCTTGGCATTAGGTTCCCATACATTCATGTCTGTTAAGGCCATGTTATGTAAATAAAACTCAGACATATTGGCCCTATCTTCCATTGTACTTTAATCACAAATATCAATGAACTTTCTATAAACCTAAAATGGCATAGTGCCTCTTTGCACTAGGGTCTTGATTTGGACCTGCAACCACTATTCCTTAAGGTATAGGGCATAAGATTTAGCTAGCATCCTACACTGGAATGACCCTGCTCCCTTCAATAAATCTGTAGAAGGAGTTAAGGTTAGGTTGGGGGTTAGGTTCCCTTAGCTCTGGGTCCTCTTCTTTAGTTTCTTGTTGTAGGATTCCCTCCTTATCCAATTTTTCAGTCTCCTATAGGTTTAATAGAGTCTCTTGTAGAAATGCTTCTACATCTTGTAGGTCTTGTTGTCTATCTTGTAGGATTTTTTTTCCTTTGGATGAGGTGGATCTAGTTGCAAGCCTTCTCACATAGGTGATAGGATACTTAGGGGAGGTTTGTGTTGAGGATCTTATTTCTTGAGTTTTCATAGGAGGAGGCATTTTCTCCTGCTGTTTAGGTGATTCCTCAATTACAATGGGAATTTTGGATGGAGTTTAGGGTTTCCCCTGCCTTATCCTTGTACTTTTCCTTGTTCTGAAATATAAGGGGGTAGGCCTCTGTATTTTTCCTTTTTGTTTGATAGGGATGCTAAGAGAAGTGATGACAGCTATTGCTTCTCTCTCACTAGGTTTTGGAGACACCCTAGGCAACTCCTCCTTTTCTTCTACCCCCTCTTGCCCATTAACCTTTTGTCGTATGTCTTTCCCTTCTTCTTCTCCTTGTAGATCCTCATCTTGTTTATCAGTTTCCTCTTTTTCATCTTCTTTTGTTTCTTCATCATCCTCTTTCTCTTCCTCCTCTTCTTCTTCCTCATCTCTCTCCTCATTTCTCTCATCTTAATCCTTCTCATTGATAGTAGGACCAACATCATATGTGAGGGCTTTGATATCCTCCTTTGTCTGCATCTCTCTGAAAATTGACCATTGGATACGAATTCTGAGGTTTTGGAGGGCATCTTCTATAATGATTCTAATTAATAGATATTGAGCTAACCACTGGGTGTTTCCCTCCTGAACCTTTATTCTTATGTCTATCAATGATTATAGAAGGAAGTATGGTATGCTGAGCCTATGGTGAGGGGTTGTTTTTGCTCCAAACCTCAATTCTTCAAGAATCCTAAAGTGATTTCCATAAAACTCACTATACCTACCCTTGCATGATATGTATTTGATAGGGTGGTAGCTCACCTCATTCTAGGGATATGATAGGCTTGTTCTTCTCACTCCATTCCTGTGTTCAATGAGTGCCTCACCCTCTAAAAATAATTTATTCTTGGCAGTCTGGCTATCTCCCTTGTCTTCCTTTCTCCAAGGCACTCTTAGGGGAAGTGTGGTAATTCTGCTTATGAGTTCAAGGGTGAGCTCTTTGGAGAGGCCTCTCACCACAATGGTGGAATGAGGGAGAGAGAAAAATCTCGGGCCACTTGATCATCATACCCTCTTAATTTTTCAAAATACCCCATCCAATTATGCCTTTTGAAGACTTCCAACACCTGAGGGTGTTGATGGATTCTCACAGTGTTAATGGGCTCCCTTCTATTAAACTCCCCTGTCATCTTGGTTGGTGAATTTTGAGGAGCTGAGATGGTTGATACAATTTTTAAATGCAAAAGTAAATAACTAAAAGAACTATGGAGACAATTCCCTTACACAACTTCCAAATTCAATCAATACTAAGGCATTTTCTCTTCAGTTCACTTTGAAAAAGGGAAGTAATTATAGAAACTACCTCCTTATAGTGTTTTTTATAGCCAACCCATGTGTTTTCTCTTCTGAAACTCATCTCGAACAATATTGTAGACTATTTGTCTGTATCCTATAGGATTCTTGTGCTATCCTGTAGGATTTCCTTTGTAATCCTGTAGGAAGTCTCTCGCAGGAGAAAGATGGAATTTTCCTCTTATATAGGTTTCCTAGGTATGAGAGCGACTTTGCTAGAGTGAGCCTCGAGGAAGTGAATTAATGAGTGCATGGGGATTGATGATTATTTCCTCTTATAGTCAAGTTGGGTGAGGTGGTATTCTGGCAACCGAGGTATGTTTTCCATTTTTGGACTATTGGTCCCCACTAGCACCTCATCATTCCCCTCTCCTTGTAATCAACTCCAACTTCATGCATTCGTAGCCTTAACGGATTTTGTCCTTCTCCTTTCTTTTCTCGACTTGACTGCTGCCATGTGTGGAAGGACCAATCATTTTTTCTTTGTTGACTAAACAAAGGTGGCCAAGTTAACTAGCCACCTTTGTCTTATAAACCAACTTACTCATAACCTTTACATATTTTGACTACATTATGAAAATGAGAAAGTGAAGTGAGATAGTTACCTGTGGTGCTAATACCTTGATGAAGTTGTTGAAGTCCTGAGGTGCTTGATCTGTGTTGGCTGCATGTTATTTCTCCTTCTTTTTTTTCTTTTTTCTTTTTTGATGGTTCCCTTGATGTGTAGGTACCTGGTGTTGAAGATGATTGTGTTGCTACTACCCTGGAGATTTTTTTGCCCTTGGATCTTCATGCTGGAAGCTTGTTGAAATCATGATTTGTATTATGTGGGATAGGCTGCTACATGATTTCCTACAAGATGTCCTGTAGCTACTTCTCCCTCATAATTTCTAATCATTTCTTCTACTGGGATTTTGAGGATGATGACATGGCTTGAGGGGAAGACTAGGAGTATGGAGAATGATAAATACTTAGGTGTTGCTCCCTTCTTCTCTCTATTTCATTTTTTTTCTCTCTGTGTTTTCTCTTGAAGACTATGAAAAATATAATTTTTTTGAAAATGGTGAATGCAGGGGTGATGAACGTGGAGACAAGTATGGTAATGAATTTGTGATGTAATGATGTTATTATTTTGACATGGTAGGTCAATTTCTCATCCTAGGGTCACTTTCTGTAGGATTGTCGAGCCATTGTAATTCCTACAATATCATCCTATAGGTTTTTAGGGGATCTTGTAGAAAACACAGTCCCCTTGTAAACTGAAGAAAATGATGGAAAAAATTGAAATAAATGGTGGAGTGATGAATGACAATGGGTGGAAAAATAAACATGGGAGTGGAACAAGTTTATTTTTTATTCTCCTCTATTCTCTGATCGTCCTCCTTGCTGACCTTCTCTCTCTCTCTCTCTCTCTCTCTCTCTCTCTCTCTCTCTCTTTTTGAAAACAACTAGTCTACCTCTAAGAGGTTTTCATCCTAGTTGTTTGCCCTGAGCGGCCCAAGAGAGGTTTTCTCTCAGAGATATTTTGATTTTCTATTCTTTTTTTTTTTCTCTTTTTTCTGACAACATTGGGCTACCCCAAGAAGTTTTCAATGCAATAGTGGGACTCAAGCGCCTCATGGAGGTTTTCACTTGAGTCTCCTTATTTTTTCTTCTCAGTGACTTGACGAGGTAGGAGCTAAGACTTGCTCCATTACCATCACTATTTTATTGATACCATCAATCAACACTTGCTTTGACAATCATGGTATTTTGTAAAATTTCAATTTGTGTCCATTAACAAGTAAAGAAATGGCCTCTGCATCTATGGTTCTCATTTGCGTCGAACCATTATCATGACATCTTTCTATAACTTAAGGCCCTAGTCATCTTCTCCTTAACTTGCCCTTAAAGTATTTATATCTAGAGTCATGTAACAAAGGCTAATCACCTTCTTGAAATTACTTACCCTTGATGTTATTATCATGCTAGATCTTCCTCTGATGTTGGGTTACCTCTGTGTGTAGGAGGGCCTACATTCTAAACTCATCTAAACCATTCAACTAGAGCAATCTCTCTTTTTGTGCACTGCTGAGATCTAGATCTAGTTGGGCTACCATCCTTAATGTGTTATATTCAAACTCAATGGACAACAGGGCATTTTTCCCATAGACCATCTCATAGGGTGTGAATCTGGTGGTGGTATTCCAGGTGGTATTATAGGACCAGGTGGCCTCAACTAGTCTATCTGCCCAATATTTCCTGCTGTTGTTAACCATTTTGGTTAAGATGCCTCCACTTTTCCATTAGCTTGTGGGTGATATGGAGTGGAGGTTCTTTGGTTGATCTTGTGCTGACTGATCAATTCTTCAATCATGTTGGAGGTAAACTGGTTGCCTTGATCAATGCCTTGATCAGTGACTAGCTCTCTAGGGTACCCAAATTTGTAAAATACATTCTCCCTTAAGAACTCAACTACCTCCTCCTCTATTGTTGCCTTAATTTACTTGGTTTCAACCCACTTAGTCAAATAGTCAGTGCACACAATGATGTACTATTTTTTCTTGGAAGGAGGGTCAATAGATCATGAAGTCCATGCCCCGCTTATCAAATGGCTTGAAAGTCACTTGAGGCTGCAGAGGCATTTCATCCCTTGGAGTAGGCTTTCCCATCCTTTGGCACCCATCACACTGACTAGTATATCTTTTCACATCCTAATGAAGAGTGGGCTAATAGAAGCCTCCTTGTAACACTCTAAACGTTTTCCTCTTTTCTACAAAATGACCTCCACAACACCCATCATGACAGGTCAGAAGGATGTTGGAGACTTCCTCCTCCCTAACACAGCTTCTCAGGATTTGATCTGGGCCAAGTTTGAAGATATTTCTGCCAATCCAAGTGAAGGGGGTGCTCTTCCTTATAATCTTGCTTTTCTATTTGGAGGACAAGTTTGGTGGGAACTGTGTAGATACCAAATAGTTTGCTATGGCAACAAACCATGGAGAGAGAACTAAAATGGGGAACAAGTGCTAATCCCATAACTGGTCACCAAACATTCCCTCCTCACTTGCAGGGAGAGTTAATCTAGAAAAAAAGTTTGCAACAACACTTTCCTTCCCAGTCTTATCAACAATAGTTAGATCAAACTATTGTAATAAAAGTAAACATCTTATAATACGAGCATTCACATTTGGTTTATACATTAAATATTTGATTACAACATGGTAAGGATGGAAAAAATTTTGGTAGCCTGTAATATAATGGCTAAATTTTTTCAATGAATGCACAATAACCAGGAGCTCCTTTTTGGTCACTGTGTAGTTCAGTTTCGCCTTTGATAGATTCTTACTAATATTGTAAATGACATAAGGAAAATTTTCATCTATCTAACCTAGGGCTGCTCCTATGGCTTTGTGTGAGGCATCCCTATGAATATGAAAAGGAAGGGTCCAATTTGAGCCTTAGAGAATCGGTGCAGTCGTTAACTTGTTCTTGAGGATGTCCAAGGCCTCTTGACAACTTTTTGACAATGTAAACTCAGATTCTTTGGCCAACAACCAAAATAAAGGAGAGTCCAACTTGCTAAAGTCCTTTATGAACCTTCATTAATATCCAGCTAACCCTTGGAAAATTATGACATCTCTCTACTTTTGAGGAGGTGGGACCCTTTGGATGATAGCTATTTTGTGTGGGCCCACCTATAGTCCTTGCTAAGATATTGAATGACCCATCACGGTCCCTGTAGTCATTGAGAATTCACATTTTTTAGGACTGAGAGAGAGTTTTATTTCAATGGATTTGTGTAGTACTTTACCTAGGTTGGACAGAGCCTCCTGGAAATCACATCCACCAGGTGTAAAATCATCCATATAAATTTCCACCGCATCATGGACTAAGTCGGTAAAGATACTCAAGCTTGCTCTCTGGAAAGTGGCGGTAGCATTTCATAGGCCAAAAGGAAGGACCTTATAGGAAAAAGTGCCCCAAGGACAAGTGAAGGTGGTTTATCTTGGTCCTCTGAGTTGATCTGGATTTTATTGTACCCATTGAATCCATCTAGGAAAGAGAAAAATATTTTCACTGCTAGGCCACCTAGCACTTGGTCAATGAAAGGTAGAGAGAAATGGTACTTCTTTGTGGCTTTGTTCAACTCCCTGTAATCAACACAAATCCTCCACTTACGATTTTTCTTGGGAAGTAACACCAAAGGAGAGACCCACTCGCTCTTGGAGATAGGATAAATGAATCTTGCATATAGCAATTTTTGCAATTCTTCTTTGACTATATCTTTAAGAGTTGGATTCATCCTCCTTTGGGGTTGTCAGACTGGCTTGTAGCCTTCTTTGATGTAAATGTGGTGAGTACACACTAAGGGGTGTAATCCCTTCATTTGTTTGTAACTCCAAGTGAAGGCATCCAGATGTTCCTTTAGCATGTTGCACAACTTCTCCTTTTGGAGAACAGAAAGAGATGGATTGATTTTCAAAGTTCTCTCAGGGATGAATTCTATGGTTTTGACATGGAGAGGGTTGGAATCAGTTAAGTACAGGTCAAGTGGATGGTTGTTCTGGGTTTCCTTTACTACTTCTTCTAGGGAAAATGTATTGGGAGTTGAACTTTGGAGCAGGTGTTCAATCAAATTATCTTCATCATGTTTTCCTCCTCCCATGGTTGTTTCTAAGGTATATAGTTGGGTAGAATAAAATTCATATTCTTCCTCCTCTTCTAGCCATAAAGGTAAATCATTTTCTAGAGATGGTTGAGCAGGAGGGTATAGGACTAACTGCTTGGACATATGCCCATTCTTGACGGTTATATTCCTAGCTTTGAAGTTGATGTAAGCATCGAAAGTGGCCAACTAGGGCCTCCCAAGGATGAGAGGGTAATGAGTAAGCTTAGCCTTAGGCTGGAGAACTAAGAAATATGTAGGGTACTCCCAAGAGTCGATGGAGACCATCACATCCTCCACAATCCCGTTAGGGGTCACTGTCGAGCGGTTTGCAAGTTGCAGGACTGTTGTGGTCTTTCTCAATAAACATTGGACATTGAGTTTGAGCATGATGTCCTTGGTCATCACATTAATGGTAGCCCCAAGATCGATCAAAGTGTGTGGGACAATGATGCCATTGATTTTCACATCTACTAGAGGGTTCCCAGGGTCCAAATAGTTTGGACAGATTTCCTATCGCAACATTAAGTCAGACAACTATCCAATGACATTAATGGTAGGGGCATCTCTTCTTCGCCTCCTTGGATGCTTGAATCACTTCTCCTTAATATACTTCTTTTAAATAGGTAAATATTTAATGGCTTTGAGAATTTGAATCTGGGCTCATAGGATTTTCAATTATCCAAAAAGTTCAGTCTCTTCAAGGGTAGGCTAGAGTGGTTGAGTTATTCTCTCAGGAAAGGGTGGATTTACTCTAAGAATGTTTTCCTCTCTTCTTCTTCAACCTCCCTAGGTGGAGGTGAATGTTGGTTATCTGGGAGAGCTCTCCCAGATCTAAGGTTAATTTCCTTGATCTCCATAGCATAAGCTAGATATGATGTCTCTCCATTGTATACTTGTTGTGCATGTCTGTTGTTTGGGTTCATATTTGGTTAGGTAGACATCTAGGGTTTTTAGGTGGAGAAGAGTGTAACAGTTATGGTTGGGTAGGTGGTGAAGGCAATAAAGTAGGAACATTGTTGTACTGGGTCCTCCACCCCTAGTGCAATTCATTCCACTGAAGTTGTGGCAGAGAATATGGTTGAAATGACTGGCTAGCTAGCTAGGAATGGTATTGAGATGCAAAGGACCAAGGAGGAGGTGTAGACCAGAAAGGATGAGCAGGAGGCCCCCAAGAAGGTATGGATGTGGTTTGGTTTGGGTTGTAATATGCATGGGATGACCCCTGCATGCTTTGCTGGTATGGCCTAGGCCCATGAGGTATCCTTTGGTTTATGTAGTAGAGCTACACAGTGACCCCTTCAGCTCCTTGATATACAACTTTGAGTCCAGGCAAAGAAGGGCACTTGTTTGTGGAGTGGTTTTCTTCACAAGCTGAGAAAATTTCAATAGAATCCAATGGACATTCTTTCCTAGGGTGCCACTTGGTGCATCTAGGATAGAAAACGGCCAAGGCTCTCTCTACTTCCTCCTACTTTCTCCTAATGTTTATATTGTCCATCTGTAAGGAAAGAGTTTGCATCATCTCACTCTTGAAATCTTCAAACATGTTTCCAATTTCACCCTTCAATGGATGAATTCGAAGAGGATACATACTAACCATAGGGTGACTTCCCCTACCCTCTTTCCTAGCTTCCCTAGAATGGTTTCTAAAGATAGTCTTGATATCCACATACGGTAAATGTTATATATATCCTCCTACTAACAAGTGTAGGGTATCCAAAAGGTCTTCCCTTACTCCTCTAAGTAGGACCAACTTCAGTGACTAAGGGTTAAGTGTGCACCTGACCCTTTTGTAACTAAGCTGGAATCTTTCTTCATAATCCTCTAGGGATTCATCATTGCCTAAGGTCATCCTAAAAATTTCCTCTTTAGTATCTTTAGACCTATGGTAATCTCGATACTTGTTATTAAAGGCTTGCTGCATCTGAGCCCAATTTGTGATGCTATCCCCTGGTAAACCCATGAACTAGTGCAAACTTGCATCCTTGACGGTAGATGGAAATAGTTTCAAAATTTCATCTTAGTGTCCCCATTAGTTTCCATAGTGGGGAAGGCATCCTCAACTCTCTCTCTATTCCCTTTGTCATTTCGGTTTTCAGCCATTGACTCATTAGGAATGGGTTCTTCTTCTTCTTCCCCTGTAGGTTCTCCAAATATGTCTGGTTGCTCACCTAAGGGTTCCTCTAGTTCACAGCCATTGAAGAAGAGGGAAGGTTGGTTGTTTGATGCAGTGGGGGTATTTGGCAAAACTTTCCCTAAGTTAACCCTACTCCTACAAGGCATGAAAGGAAATGTTTTTGCTTTGGTTTTGGTTTTTTTTCAAACTTTGGGAAGTACTTTGCAGAACTGAAATTGTAGATTGAATGAAAACTACTAGCTAAATGAAAAACTAATTTCTAAATTGAAATCTTACTTGCAAAAGAGAAAGAAAAGTAGAGAATCTAGGATGAAAAACGAATCAATTAAATTACTTTTACAGAAATGAAACTAATGGCATAATATTAGAAACAAGAAATAGAATAAAGAAAGAAGTAAACACATATTACTTAGATACCTCCTTGGCAATGATGCCAAAAAGTGATGAGCACCAATATTGTAGCAAGAATGTTGCAGCTCCTGGGCTACCACCTTTACTTTATCAACCCGGGGTTTGTACAAAATTGGAGGTGAAAATGTTGTATACACAAGTAAAAGTGGTGGTTCTGCCTTTCGTCATTATTCAGCTGGCGAGAGACCACTAGGGTTTTCAAGCCAGACTTCTACATATTCAGAATAAGCTTGGTTCCTTGATGAAGTAAATTGAAATCTACTCTAAGAGAGCACTGATCTACTGTAATAATGAAAAACACTGAAATTCAATGCTAAGGCACACCATTTCCTAATTAACTGCTAAGAGCTATGCTTTGCAATAATGCTAAATTGACATGAAAAAAATGCTACTTTCCTAAGCATGGAAACTAAATTTATCAAACATCGTTGTTATGCATGTAAAGGACTATAATAAATCTGATTTGTCTTTCTATGCTTTTCATGAAAAATCAAGTGTGCAAGCTAATCCCTTTTGGTGATATGGCAGGTGGCTTAGTGATGTTGCTGGATGGTTGGTAGGTTCAGGAGATGGTTGAAACATTTGGAAGACCCTTGGGTGACTTTGGGTGGATTCCTATAGGTTTTCCCTCAATTCGGCCACAAAACAAGCCACTACAGGGAAACCTACATGATGTACTAGAAACCTACAAGATTCCTTATCTTTCTACAGGATACAGCCGAGAGAAAAACGATGGGTGTTGGAGGTGATGGAAGGCTTAAGGAAGGTGGCTGATGGATGGAATGGAGTGGAAAAGGCCTAGGATCACTCAGAACCCAAAACCAAGTTTAGGAGATGGTTGGATTTACTCAACATGCTTTGGGGAATTTCTATCTAAAATGATGAAATTGGTGAAGGTATTGATGAAAACAAGGAATGCCTATGGGTGGATGAAGTTGGAAGGTGGTTTGCTATGAGATCTCTTTCTAATTCTAAAGCACCTACTCTACATTAAACATGTGTAATTTCCAAAAGGTCATGTAAAAAAGAAGAATTCTCATGAGCTAGAAAAGAAAATTTTAATGAATAACTATCTACCTTATGCATGAGGAAATTGCTGAATAAAATGGAATCATGGATGATATCTACTGGAAGAATGAGTATAGAAGAGATGGAAATGAAATCCTACACTTGCAAAACTGATCAAATGCTGGTTCAAGTACAGTAAACTCTAAATCTTATGAAAGAAGTGGAAATCTGTCTTTTTGGGGCTACATAAGGGTCTTTTCCTCAAATCATGATCCCAGACAAAAGAAGTGAGGCTAGGACACCTACTGACAGTTTTGTGGTGCTTCATTTTATCCCTTCTAACCTACTATTGTAGTAAGGAATAAATGGAAGCAAACTAATAAACAAATAATAATATGCACTACCTACAATGAAATACTTCTAAAGATAGTTTAACCATGAATCCATGAAACTAAGATAAGCATATAGATACAAGAAGAGGAGCCTTTTCTGCTAGGGTTGGACTCTAATGCAAGAGCTTCAGCCATGTGATTTAACTTAGTGTTGGATCAAGAAAAGACTCATTCTTATTACCAAAATAGAAAATTACATCAGAGTCTTCCACATGTCTGGAGCTCGAAAATAACTAGAGTTTTTACAACCAAAATTTGAATCTTAATGAAGCTCTAGGCCTCTCTACTTATATAACTGAAGTCCCCAATGACTTCCTTAAATTTAGGTAGTCTCAGTTCCCAAACTCGAGATGAACTATCTCTTTGTCTATCACTTGCATGACTACCTTTTGATATTCATGACTTTGCTTCTTGCACTCCAAGATGGTGGGATCAATGGAGGAATATTAGAATGGGGGTGGAGTAAATGAGGAGGATTTACCTCCTAAAATATTTCTCCCTTGTCCCATTCGAGTTTCAAACCTTAGTCTTGCCAAAATTCCTTGATTTTCTCTTCGAAACCTACATTCAATGCATATTAGTTCACTAGGCATAATAGCTCACTTTAACTCATCTCATTAAACAATTTATGTGTTTGTGCAGAATTGTTTAGGCATTACGTTGACATTATGATATAGGTGTTGTCCTTGATGGCAACTCACTTAGATGAAAGATCTAAGTACTATAGATTAACAACAAAGAATTATTGTTCAACCACACAAAATGAATAAAGAAAAGTATACGCAGGTTCACCTTGACCAACCCTCGTATACATGCAGGTTCGTTTAACAAAAGGAGTGTATACGTACACATGCACTTTTATAGTATGAAAAGTGCATATATCTTGGGAAAACAAGTTTTTGGGTCCAAGTTATTTCTTTGGTCCTGTTGACACCTAATCTTCATGATTGGGGGAATTTGTGTAAATAAATAAATTAGTAATGTGAACAGTCATCAGGAGATGAACTGAACAATCACTCCTATTGTATATAGCAATAACCTACCTATGGAATAATAGACGAATCAGTTTTACTGCCTTTGGAGAGTTACTACCTGGCCTGACATGGTATTAGAGCCAGTTCTTAAAATACTTGTAACTCCCTTTATTTCCGCTACTGTGGGCTGTATGCTGGTCTGAGCACTGTCCACTGAGCGCTGTCCTCTGTCGTTCTAACCTAAGCTCTATCCTCAAACGCCTCTATCGTTCTGTCCACTGAGCGCTATCCGGTGGATACTTCTTACATAGTTATTCAATTCAATTGAGAGGTATTCATTTTTCAAATTTTTTTTCTTCATTGAAGGACGCTCTCCAGCTGCAGTCAAAAGCGATTCAAACCTAATGTATGTTATTTGAAATACTGTATTAAGAATGTATCTGAAACGCTTTGCGCGATTGAAACTTTTAAGTTTTGAAACCCTGTATTAAGAAATGTTGTATTAAGAATGGTATCTCCATTTTTATCTTATTAAGATTGCATGGAAAAAGACCCTCTGGTTCCTTTCCAAATAAAAGAGCAAGTTTGTTATCAAGCTTGTGAATCGACATCTGTAACAGGTGGTCATTAATGCACCCAGCTTTATCAATGCACCGAAGTGTATGTGTTGTAACATTAATTCGAATAAATCTGTCAAGAGTCAAGATAAACAGTCGCTTCTCCTGTACATTAGGCTTCCACGTTCGCCTTGTCTTGTTGCCACCATCTTCACTGATTTGGTTGCCGAACTGAATGTGGCGACCTCCATAAAGCCCCCTCTTTCCCCTTTACCTTTCTGAAATAGCTTCTTAGGCATTGCTTTTGACCTGGAAGCCATTGTTATCACTGTATTGCCTGTGTCTGACATATAATTGGCCGCCCAGCCCGCCATGTCATTTTGCTCTCTTTGAAATATTGTTATACACCTAAACCAAAATTTGGAGTGAGATCTTGTAACCAAATTAAACTTAGATTCAGCCCCTTTATTCAATGTACCAGCGCGGGGGTTCACATCGTGGATTTCATTGTGCTGCAGTCAGCTTGTCCAATTTCATATTCGTAGAGTGATGCATACAAGGTTCTATATCTCTGCGTAGTACAAAGGAAAGTATTCACTCACGCTGAGGAGAGTATCTCTGCATAGTACAATGGCAAGTATTCACTCACGCTGAGGAGAGTTCTCGGCCTTCAATTAGCTTTCATGTGCCAAAAAGGACGAAATTTCGACCTGATGGAAAGGAGTAATCTCCTCTTTTTGCTCTTTTGAGCACAATTTCACTGTATATCAGCAGAAGTATTTTTTTTCCTATCAGCATAAGCTTTTTTTACACAATGCATTCAACCATCTCTATCATAGGAATAGTTCTCACTGGCAAGGAGAACTATCCTGATTGGTCCCAGATGATACAACACACCCTCATCTTCAGTGAGTTGTGGAAAGGAGTGTGTGGCAGAGGAGACAGTGACCCAAAAAAGCCTACCTCAGACAAAGAGCTCGCCATTTGGGGAAACAAGAACAGCAAAGCTTATGCATTAATCGCAACATTTGTAAATAAAGAGGCGAGTCGCCATATTTCATCATATTCAACTACGTTTGAAGCTTTACAAAAGCTGAAAGAACTCTATGACTCACATTCTGCACTTGAAGTCGTCCAACTCATGATTAAACTCTTCACACTTGAACTGCAAAATAATGATCCTCTTTCTCTTGCATCTGAAATAAAGTCTATAATGCATGATATCAAATCCACTAAGGTTGAGCTGGATATCTCTCTTATTGCTTTTCTTAAGGCACTTTATCCTACATACTCCAAGTATCTTGAGTCTTTGCAAGCAAATGGAAATCTTAAATATATAAGCTTTGACTCTCTTGTGAAAAATTTTGCTGAAAGAGAAAAATCCTTTGGAAAGAAGACAACCCCTGAATCTTCTGAAGGGACTGTGTGCCTTGCTTATAATGAAAAGCATCCTACTCAAGATTCTACAAGAGGAAGAGGTGGACGAAGAGGAAGAGGAAGATATTTCAGAGCCAGGGGGGCAGACATTCTCAAGGAGAAAAGGCAAACTTACATTGTATTCGCTGCAAAAGAAATGGATCACATGATGCCTCTACATGTAAGCTACCATGGGACAAAATTGAGCAGAGGAGAAACCAAAAAAAAGGTAAAACTGATGGTACAAATAAAGGTAATGCACCTGAATCCGCTCACTATGTTGAGGCACAATGTAACATTGGAGTAAATGAAGATTTGTTTAATACTTCACTTGCTTCTTGGAAAAATGATTGGCTTCTTGATTCAGGAGCAACCTGTCACATGACTCATAGAAAAGATTTTTTTGAAGATTTCACTGACAATGTTGATGGAGTAGTATACTTTGTAGATCAGTCAAAAATCAAGCCATCAGGGCTTGGCACAATCAAGCTTAAGCTGCCTGGTCTCTCATACTTTCTTCTGGATCATGTTGTATATCTCCCACAGATCAAGAGAAACTTGCTACCCTTGGTCCACATCCGCCAGCAAGGTCACTCCATTCATATGTCTGATGGTAAGCTTGAGGTAAGAAAAGCATCTATTCACTCAATTGTCATGAGAGGAATAGAAGAAGAAATACTTTTCAAACTGCCAGGAAAATCTGCTCATGCACAACATTTCTCATATATTTCTCATCATGAAGAAGGTACACTTCCATCAAGTTTATTATGGCATGCTAGATTTGGACGTTTAAACTATGACAATCTCCGCTTATTGAAGAAAAATGGTGTTGCTGGTTTGCCTACAATTCCTCGGAAACATAAGCAATGTGATGCTTGCATTCTAGGAAAGCATAACAAATAGTCTTTTCATGACTCACATTCAAGAGCACATAGGAAGCTTGAATTTATTCATTCAGATTTATGTGGTCCAATGCCTGTTTCTTCTGCAAATGGAAATAAATATATCATGACATTTATTGATGATTACATCAGAATGTGTTGGGTTTATTTATTGAAGAACAAATCTGATGCTTTTCAAACATTCAAGAATTTTCATAAATGGATTGAAAATGATGCACAATCTCATATTGGGTCTATTCGCACTGATAATGGAAAAGAATATACATCAAATGAATTTGAACACTATCTTCGCCAACATGGGATTAAACATCAAACAACTGTGCCTTATAATCCCCAAAGGAATGGTGTAGCTGAAAGAATGAATAGAACAATCTTGAATATGGTACGATCCATGCTCTTTTTCAAAAATGCAAAGATAATGTTTTGGGTTGATGCTGTTCTATGTGCTGCATATATAAAGAATAGATGTCCATCTAATGCTATAAGAAACAAGACTCCTTATGAATTGTGGTATGGACATGTTCCTTTCGTAAAACATCTCAGGATCTTTGGTTCCACTTGTTATGCTTTGATACTAAAGGTACATAGAAACAAACTTGGTGCTAGAAGTCGTAAGGGTATCTTCCTGGGGTATTCAAACAACTCCAAAGCATACTGCCTCTATGATGAAGAAAATAAAAAGTTTGTTATATCTAGAGATGTAATTTTTCTTGAATCATCCAAATCTAATAATTTTGTTGAGCGGCAACTTGACGCTTGGATAGATTCGCAGAAACGAAATCATTTCAAGAATTTGAGAATCAGATTCCACATCTTGAAGGGGGGATTCCTATACTAGATCAACATGTGGAATCTTCTTCTGAAGAATACTCTCCCCCGACTGAAACTCCAACAACAGATGATGCTTTAAGTGATGTAATTGATAGAATTGGGAGACTCAGCCTTAATTCACTCCCAACTAAATCAACAGAGCAGCCTGGACCATCTCAGAAAGGTCCCCCAAAGTGGCTGACAAAGACACGTGAAAGTGTTCATCCTGATGAAATTGGAAAAACAGGAACCAGAAATTTAAACTGGCAAAATGAAGGTGATGTAGATGACTCTAATTCACCTATTGGTATGGATGTTTCTTATGATTGTGAATTGAACTTGTCTACATATTTTGAACCAACTTCCTTCAAAGAAGATGCTTCTTATGATAAATGGAAAGAAGCGATGCAAAAGGAGTATGATGCCCTCATAAAAAATGGCACACGGAAGCTAGTTGATCCTCCATTTGGAACCAAACCAATTGGCTGCAAGTAGGTCTACAAGAACAAGTACAAAGCTGATGGCTCACTTGACAAGTACAAAGCTAGGCTTGTGGAAAAAGGTTTTTCACAGAAGGAAGGGGTCGATTATGAGGAAACTTTTGCTCCCACAGCAAAATGGGCCACCATCCGGACACTCTTTGCACTAGCAGCTCAGAACGGTTGGAAAGTCCATCAAATGGATGTAAAAACTGCCTTCTTGAATGGAGATCTAAAAGAGAATGTTTTTATGTCCCAGCCTGAAGGATTTTCTGTGAAAGGACATGAACATAAAGTATGCAAACTTTTGAAGTCCTTGTATGGTCTAAAACAAGCACCACGAGCCTGGTATGAAAACTAACTGAGCATCTTCTGAAACTCAACTTCAATCATTTTGATCTTGATGATGCAACTTTATTTGTCAAGAAAGTTGGAAAAACAGTTGTATATCTTGTGGTATATGTAGATGATCTCTTAATGACAGGGAACAATGAAAGCTACATTGCATCCACAAAGAAAGAATTGGGAAAAAGTTTTGAAATGACTGATTTGGGCTATGTTAATTACTATCTTGGCATTGAAGTAACCCAACATCCAAAGTCCATATTTCTTTCTCAAAAGAAATACATTGGAGATTTGTTGAACAGGTTTGGCATGACAGAGTACAATCCTCTTACTACTCCAATGGAAAAACTTAAAGCTCACATCTATTGAAGGAAAGGAATTTGAGGATGCAACAAAGTATAGACAGCTTGTAGGAAGTCTCAACTACCTAACTACTATTAGACTAGACATTTCATTTGCTGTTGGAATCCTCTCTAGGCTTATGCATAAGCCTTGTGAGGGACATTGGTCTACTGCAAAAAGAGTTCTAAAGTACTTGAAGGGAACTCAAGACTTTGGAATCAAGTACACACAGGTGGATGGCTTCACTTTGATCGGATACTCTAATTCAGACTTCGATGGAGACAAAGAAACTGGGGTATCTACTTTAGGATATGCTATGAGTCTTGGATCAGGAGCTGTCTCCTAGGGATCACGCAAACAATCAATTCCAGCATATTCCACAACAGAAGAAGAATACGTGGTAGTAGCTGAAGCAACAAAAGAAATTGTGTGGCTCAGGAAAATTCTTGAAGATTTGCAGGTAAAACAAGTACAATCAATCATATGATTGACAAACCTCTACAATCAAGTTGGCCAAGAACCCAAAGTTATGATCGACAAAGCAATAAATACTATATCATCTGATCCGACTCATGTTGAGCAAACATCCATTCTCATACATTGTTCACAAATGAGCAATTGCAGACATCTCACAAAGCCTGTAAGAGAAAAGTTGAGATTTAGACGATGCTTGGACTCACCAACATCCCTTCAGATTAAGGGGGGGAATGTTGACACCTAATCCTCATGATTGGGTGAATTTATGAAAATAATTAGATGAGGAATTTGAACAGTCATCATGAGATGAACTGAGCAGTCACACCCTTTTGTATATAACAATAACATACGTGATGGAATAATATGAATCAGTTTTTCTGCCTAATGGAGTTACTGCCTAGCTTGACAATCATGTCAAGCAAAGAAAACATAATTTGAGTTTTTATGTTAATATCAAACATATACATATAATGATAATCTAAAAATGTGACATTGTTTCGCTCAACTCGAACGAGCTTAGATCCATGTAATAATGGATCTATCATGCATTGAGAGGGATAAATTTCCTCGAGGTGCAAAACTTTCCTCAAATTCTACACTCCAAAAAGAAGGTTTGCACCTCGAGGGATTTGATCCCTCTTGATGCATGATAGATCTAGTGTTATATGGATATAAGTTGGTATAAATGAATTTGAATGGTCAAGGAAAAGTTCGAGGGCCATGGGATTAGGTGACACCACTGTGGACTCGCAAGGTCATGGAATTTATAAGCCTGGATCCATAAAAATAGGGATGAGGAAAGGAGAGTGGGCCTTGGTTTCTCACATAGAGATGGCCTAGGAAATTGAGGAAATGAACCATCGGGAACAGAGGAGGAATGAGATGGTCCATGAAGTCGTTGGGTGGGAATTCATCAATATGGAGAAATAAGGGTTGACCTAGAAGTGGGGCCATATTCCACGTAGATTGCTTGGTTAGTGCGAGAGTTGGAACCTCAATGAGAAATTAGAGGCTTTAATCCCATATAATTATAGGAGGCTCATTAGTGAGCTAGAAAGTGGAGACCCATGTCATAGATCTAGTGAGCCATAACTTGGTTCTAATGTCCAAGAGATTTTGAGATGTGATGACATGTATGTTGTTCAATCTGTCAATCTCAACCATCGACTAAACAAATGCTGGATTGTGTGGTTAGTTTTTTAGCCAAGACCATCCAATCTCGTAGCCGATTACTTCCATCAATCAATTGGGGTCATGTGGGGCTGAA
>APFE030351787.1:44884-58105 GCA_000404065.3 Pinus taeda
GGACCCGCGCTAATGGAAAAAGGGCACTTTTTAGGGCTAATCTTCGAAAGGTGTCTTCAGGGATTTTGAAGTTCATACTTAGGAGAATCCAATGCAAGTGTTTTTAAGTTGTGTCACTGGTCACAGGTCTATAACTGCATCCTCCAATGTGTGAAAGCAAGGGTAGCAAGGACGGTGACCAACGGTGACAAATTACTACGTAACAGATGCCCCCTAAAGCCTGAGCCTCGAGAGAGAGAGAGAGGTGAAGTGCTTTACAAGACCGTATATAGCTGCCGCCGAGAATCTGCATTGAGAGACACAGTATGATAGTTCAACTACATGATATATGTGGCATGGACGCAACCATCCATAAAGAGTACATGATGATCAAGATCCATAGTATGGACGCAGCCATCTGGTTAGGATCGATGAATAGACTCAGGTATGGTCGTAGCCATCCAGTGAAAGAGTCATGTATCAAAATCACCCCTAGATTACAATAGACACAATCTAAGGTCTTGCGCTCCACCTCGACCCGAACATAAGTACAAATTCAAGCATGTGAAAATGTGAGCTGAAGTCGAACATGCATGAACATCGTCTGATTACCAGCCAATGATGAAAGCTGTTAACAGATGCGAGATGTACCACCAATTAATGACAATTTGGTCCTCAGTTTACTATAGGTACAGTCTTACAGGCGTGTGAAGATAGATCGCTGGTGAATGAATGAGCCGATGTCGAACCCCCGTAGAGTCATCCGATCGGAGGCCAATGATGAAAACCTCGCGTCGAACACGAAGAACCTGCCATTGAGGCATGCAGGCTCCAAGGTACCAGAAGGGAGTCTCTGGGTCACTTTCCTGGATTAATGAGCTGAAGTCGACAGGAAGTGATCTTCGTTCGAAGGGTGGGCCATAATGTTTCCCACATCATCGACACGAGACGGGAAGAGACAATGTTGTGAAGTAAGATTTATGAACTATCAGACAAAGGTGGTTTCTTTCAGCGGTCAACTTCTCTTGAACATATCGGCGGCACGAAAATGGAGTTGGCAGTATTTTGACGTCAATAGATCATAGGTCATGATGACGTGGCAATGAGCAAATGAGAGGTCAAATAGAATCACCAGAACCCACGGAGGCAAGTGAAAAACAAAGTGAGATATCCCCACCCTGACACGAAAGCAAAGAAGTGCCATGTTCAAGAGCGACATACTGCCGACACGACTAGAATTACGGTTCCAAAATTACCTTTTTCCCCCGCCATTTCTGGCGAGTACCCCAATTATTTTTAACAAGCTTGATGGGGATAGCATATGCTTGTGGTATAAGTTTGACCTTTGGTCGAATCCAACCTAGTAAAATTTTAACGAGCCCTAGGGAGGAGAAGCTCAAGTCTCGTCATAATGACGAGTCCAATGTCGTCAGGGTTTAACGAGTCCGACACAGGTAAAACTCGGAGTCTTTTTCATGTTTAGAGAGTTTGAAAAAGACACGGAAAAGAAAACTCCAGAGGTCCTTTTTTGTAGAGTTGTGTCTCTCGGGCCCAAAAAAGTGTAAAATGATACCCGAAAGAACTGCCCGATCATTACGACCGAGGAGTACTTTTCATGAATAGTGATTTCGAGCTGAAAAAGTAGAAAAGGGATCAAAATCACGTCATTTCGTAACCATTTACAAGTTTGAAACGACAAAAACCCGGTAATCTTTTTATATTTTAGCGGTCGATAAAAGAACTTAAAACGAACGCCCCTTAGTAATCGTTTAACGAGTCAAGAGGGACAACTCGGCGATATTTTCCTCTTTAAAAGGTCAGGAAAAGAGTTGAAAGCGGACCATAAGTAACATTTTCTTATGTTTTACTGAGCTTGAAAAAGTTAAAAAGAAGCTCGTTTGAACTCACACATATGATTATGGTTTCTCATTGTGTCTTCATGTGCTTGCTGGTATGATGTGTTATTTACAAATTTCTCAAATGTCTATCTAATACACGATTAGCCAATGTATCATATACTACGTTCAATTGTCATGGAATATGTTGATACGTAATAAACTCAAAATTCCTTTCTAACAATTTTACACGTAAATACAACCTTAAAATATGATGGTCTCTGACGGAATAACGCCTATTGAGCTGGTGGACGACAAGCTGAGAATCCAGGTTTACCACTAATGCCCAAATACCAAGATTAATTGCTTTAGTAAGGAGTTCGATTACGGCACAATATTCGGCGACATTATTCGTGGTACGACCCAAACAGACACCTTGAAGATCTACCAGTTCACCATGAGGATCATAGATCACCCATGCCGCAGAGGATAAGTTACGAGTACTGCGACAGGCACCATCAGCAAAACCAATATAAGGCGTATTAGACATTTGGACAAGAAGCGGAAAACACAATAAGCGACAAGCGACGATCGAGTCTATAAAAATTCTAACACACAGAGACAACACACTTGCTAAAGTACATGTATATACAAAAAGAAGCGTACTAGCATCACGCATAGTACTTTTTCAAATACAGCCCATTACGAGGCTGCACGAGAGGATTTCCTTCATAATCTATTAACTCATAGGCTCCTTTGTCCAAAAATTTCTTGACAATACAAGGGCCTAACTACATGGATTCGAGTTTTCCTGGTCCTAACTTTTCGTTTGCCTGATCATATAGGAGAACTAAGTCTCCTTCATTGAAGGAACGTGGATGAACAGTCTGGTCAAAGTGAGTTTTGACCCGCCTCTTTTGCGTTTTGATGGCCAGATTAGCTAGGCGACGAGTTTCATCTAGACGCTCCAAATAAAGGAGGCGTTCTTCTAATGGGGTAGTGTTAGGAAGTAGTTCGACGGCTAATTTTAAGGAAGGGATCTCACACTCGATTGGAAGGGTAGCCTCTAGTCCGTAGACTAGTTGAAATGGAGTGAAACCAGTGGCATCCTTCACGGAAGTTCGATAAGCCCACAAAGCAGGGAACAACATTAGATGCCAGTTGGACTTGTGTATGCCAACGGTGCGCTGAAGCATAGTAACCAATATCTTGTTGATCGCTTCAACTTGGCCATTGGATTGAGGATAGTACGGGGTAGAACTATCGTGCTTTAAGCCCAGCTGGGTTGTTAGTTCTGTCATCATATGATTCCGGAAATGCTTTTCGTGATCAGTGACGATGGCTTGAGGCACGCCGAATCGCGAAATAACATGATTAAACAAAAATTGCACCGTTGTGTGACCGTCCTCATTGAGTGTAGGCATCGCCTCGGCCCATTTAGTAAAATAATCAACGGCGACGATGATGTACCCATGCCCCCCGGTCGAGCGAGGGTTACAGGTGACATAATCAATGCCCCATTTGGCAAAAGGGCTGACGGTAACAACAGGGTGCAAAGGAACAGTGGGTGCCCGCATCTTCCGTTGGAAAATTTGGCACTCGTGACAGGAACGGACTGCAAGAATGCAATCTTTGAAGATGGAAGGCCAAAAGTAGCCAGCACAGAGAATTTTCTGAGTAGTAGCATAGCCAGATATATGGCCTCCACAAGCACCTGAGTGGCAGTCATTGAGGACTCTCTCAGCTTCCTTGTGAGTAAGACAACGGTGGAGAACAGAGTCGGCGCCGAGGCGATACAAAGTATCCGCAATGATCTGATATGGTTGGGATTGATGACGAATCCTTCGTTGAGCATCTTTAGAAGTGCCCAGGCAGAAGGAGGACGTTTGCAAATACGTGATAATGTCACCATACCAGGGGTCGAGGGTGCTGATGAGAAACAAGGTCTCATCCGGGATGTGATCTTCCGTATGAGATGGCGAAGAAGAAGATGGCAAAGAGAAAATTAACTCAGCAAAAACCAGCGATTTCTTAGACTTGGCGGAAGTGAACTCCAAGTCAAAATCTTGGAGGATGACAATCCACTTAGAGTATTTGCCCCCCAGCAACTGGCGTGACAAGATATATGTCATGGGGTTGCAATCAGAAATCACTGTAGTAGTGCGCAACAGAATATAGTGGCGGAAACGTTGGACCGCACAAACAGCGGCTAACGCCAACTTCTCGACATGTGCATATCGAGTTTCCGTGTCAAGGAGGTTTCTACTGAGATAATAAATGACATGCTCGGTGTCATCGTCGTCAATTTGGACAAGAACCATACCAATAGTGGTGTCGACAGCGGCTAAATATAGGATGTAATCACGATGATAATTTGGAGGCCGAAGCAATGGAGCAGAGACAAGGAGATCCTTGGGATGTTCAAAAGATGCTTGAGCTACCGCATCCCAATGAAAAGGGACATCCTTTTTAAGTATCCACGTAAAGCCTTTAGCCACTTCGGCGTAGTTCGGGATAAAACAACGTAAAAAGTTCGCTTTTCCTTGTAGACTTTGCAGGTTGTGTAAAGTAGCAGGGGGAGGGAGATTCACAATAGCTTCGACTTTGAGGGGATCCAGACGGATGCCCTCTTGGGAGACGATAAATCCGAGAAGTCGACCTGTTTCTACGTAGAAGACACACTTATGAGGATTAAGTCTAATATTGTAGTGTCGACAGCGAAGAAAAATTTCACGAAGATGAGCAGGATGGTCTGTACGCTTAGCCGAATGAGCTGGAAGATCATCTAGATAAGGCTGTACAATGTGTCGGATGTCATGAAAAGCATAAGACATTGCACTTTGGAATGTGGCCCCAACATTTTTGAGACCGAAAGGGAGCTTATTATAAGCAAAGGTACCCCACGGACAGATAAAAGCAGTTTTGTGTTGATCAGCAGGAGCAATATTGATCTGGTTATAACCAGAAAAGCCATCCATGAAAGAGTACATTTCGCTTCCCGCACACTCGTCAATAATTTGATCAATGAATGGTGTGGGGAAATTATCTTTTGGACAGGCCCGATTGATATCACGATAATCAACACAGACATGCATAGTTCCCTATTTTTTAGTGACAGGTACAATATTGGAAACCCAATCTGTGAGCGGGATAGGATAAATGAAACCAGTTTTAAGAAGTTTTTCCACTTCGGCCTTGATTGCTGCAGCCTTTCAAGGGTGTACTTGACGTAAAAGTTGCCAAACAGGCTTAGCACCGGGGTATGTAATGATTTCATGCACCATGATGCTAGGATCAATGCTGGGCATTTCTTCGTAAGACCAAGCAAAAACATCGCGAAATTCGCGAAAAAGTTTCGAGTAAATTTGAATCTCCTTCGGAGTACAAGTGACTCCGATATGAACATGTTCGACAATCCTAGGTTTGATAGAGATGTCGATGGGTTGGGTTTGTGTGATGTTCGCCATATTACCTTTAGAAGATGAGTGATAAACGTGAACAGGGGACTGAAGGAATCGGAATGGGGAACAAGGAGCAAACCGTTGAATAACAGTTGGCTCATCCTGAGGGACAGAGAGCAACGAGGAACGATGATGGGTATGGTGCCAAGGAGGTTCCTCGAGAGACATGGTCTCTATAAAGGCTTCATCGGAAGACAATATCTCATGTAAAGGATCCAAAGAAGCTGGAGCTACAATCCCTAGAGATGGAGCGTGTCTATGAAAAATTTTGCTCGAAAGAGCAAGTTCAGAAGCCGATGCAGGGACGATTTCAGCATAGTTGAGTTTGGCTGGACTCAACGGCATTTTGTCGCCCCATGAATCTACTTGGTCGATGGGAGGAACAAACCATGGATCGAGACAAGTAGAGATCATATTGACGGAAGCGACATTGGGAGGTGAGGCTGGAAAAACACCCATAAGGGCAGGATCTTTAAAAAGTCCGTGACCAAGACATTCAAATGACTTCGTGGTATGTTCCACAAAAGGGATAGTTCCTTCTGAAGAGGAAGCGAAAAAATTCAGCTGGTCGACCGTAATAATCTTCCCTTGGTGAGGGAAGAAGATGATACAAAAATAGGATGAAGCAACGACTTGCATCGCATAAATCCAGCTGCGTCCGAGAAGGAGGTTGTACGTCAGAGTAGTGTCAACGACTTCAACTTCCATCTCGACCGTTTTTCCTTCCAAAGAAATGGGTAATCATGGGAGAATACCGTAAGGACGTGAGGCTCTTCCATCGAAATCTTCCAAGGTTGTGGGAGACTGACTCAATGTTGGAGAACCAATAGCTTTCCAACAGGCCACGGACATGATGCAAGTGGAAGCACCTTCATCAATGACTGTGCGATGAATAGTTTTCTTATCAATAACTACCTGTATGAGAAAGGCGATTTAGGGAGGCAGTCTCTGAGTATGGCGGTTTAAATCGAACGTAATCAAATACGAACCTGCTGGATGTATACCACCGATGGCGGATAGAAAGGACTTCCTCTGAGAGGGGCAGCTCTGGAGAACTTCTAAAGCAAACATAGGTGACGGAGTCTGGGCTAAATCCTCAACGATATTATAGTGCTGAGTAGCACGGGCATTTGGTTTGTAAGAAGATTTCCGGAGTACTCCTTTGGGAGGGGGTCGAACAGGCACTTCAGCACTAGGTCTCTCGATATGGAGAAGGCTTGAACTGAAAGGAGGAGCACTGGGGGGGACCTCAGGCTCCTTGCCGGTAGTGGATATTCTTTTGTTCGAGTACTGATGTTAATAGGGACCGTACCTGCCATAAACACTTGGGAATTGAAAGAAGAGGGAGGTTGAGAGGGGTCAACGACCATTTCGGTCTGCTGTGAAGGAAAGGGTTCTTTAAGAACCGCAGGAACCCCAGGAGCGCCTTTCAACAAACGACTAACTTCAGACCGCCGAGGGCAGTCTTTGGTGTAGTGGTCCTCATCACAGATAAAACAAGGATACTTGGGTTTGCGTTTGACACTCTCGTCAGATTGAGGTTTAGCTTGTTCCTGCTTAGGTTGTTCCGGTTTGTTTTTCCCTTTCTCTTTCTTCTTTGATTTCGAGGTTTTGTCAGTCTTGGTTGACTGAACGGCATTAACCTCGGAGGTAGATTTAGGAAGAGGAGTAACCTGGGAAGTGTTTTCATTTGGAGTATTAGATTTTTGCTTCCCAGGGTTCGCGGAATTTTTCTTGGAGGATGAACTCACAGACCCGATAATACCATCAACTGTAGGTGTTGGCGGGGTTTTGGATGTTCCAGGTCTAGGGGCATCAGGCAAATAATCATATAATGTACCTGAATGAGAATAAACTAAGTCAAGGTATTGAGCGTGCGCAATAGCTTGCTCTTCAGTAACGCATGCTCCCATTACAATATCCTGAGCTATTGGAGGCACGAATGAAGTCGTGAACCAATCCGTGAGAAGTTGGTTGGGAATCGAAAATTTAATCATACGTCTACGCCGTCTCCATTCATGGATATGATCAGAGATGTGCGTAGTAGTTGATTGTTGTAAGGACGTAAGGAGGTGCGTGCCCGTTTCATATCGAATGGGAAACTGAAAATGTGTAAGGAATGCCGTAGCCATTGAGTTGAAATCCTGAAAGGATCCGCGATTTAGCTCAATATACCATTTAGCAGCAGAGCCGGTGAGCGTCCTTTGGAAAAGGGGAAGCCGAATCGAATCATCAAGCCATGAATTAGATGAGCACCATAGATGATACATCATGACATGAGCTTGCGGATCTTCATTAGCCTTGCCATCAAATTTCGGGCAATCACCAGGAATCTTGGTGGAAACCGGAGGCCAATAAGGATTATGAAGGATAGGGTCATTAGTCAATTTAGACACATCCGGTAGTTCGAGAGTCGCTAAAATTGGTAATTGAGGATTAAATGACATCTGAGGCTGTTGGAACGATGGGACACCCGGGTTCCAACCAGGTGGTGGTGGCCCCCAAGGACTTTTCCCTGATGGATTTTCCCGCATAGTATGCTGGGTATAGGGGTTAGCGTTCTGCCCCCCAACATATGGGTTACCAAACGATGTTGCAGAAGTAGCATGTGGCTATTGGTAATTTTGGTAAGGAGTAAACAGAGGTTGGCCTTGGGGTTGCTGGTAACCGTAATGCAGTGGGACCCCAAATTGGGTTTGAGACCCAGGCTAAGTTTGGTAAAATGTTTGAGATTGACCTCCAGCCTGCATTTGAGAACCAGACGGATTTTGAGATCCAACCTGGGTCCAGGTGCCAGGTTGAGCAACACCAGTAGATGGATAACCTTGGGCTATCTGAGTGAAGGGTTAAACTTGCTGGTATTGAGGTTGGCCCACCTGCTGATACTGAGTTTGGCCTACCTGCTGATGCTGAGGTTGGCCTCCCTGCTGATACTGGGGTTGGCTTCCCTGCTGATACTGAGGTTGGCTTCCCTGCGGATATGCAACAGAGGGTTGTCCTCCCATACCAGATGGTTGGGTTTGAGGATGACCAGTTTGTCCAGAAAACTGAGTATATTGGACAATTGGTTGACCAATTGTTTGGGCAGCTTGGCCTGAAACTTGGGTATACTGGACATTAGGTTGATTCAGATTAACAAACAATTGACCAGTTTGTCCAGTGTGGGAACCTTGCTGGAGACTAGGTTGAGCTTGTGGAATGGAAGGGTGACCTGGGTTGCCAGCAGGTTGAGTATGAGGAGTGAAAAAGGGACCACTAGAAGCAAAAGGATTTCCTTGGAAGGATTGTCCTTGTGGATTTTGCTGGTATGGTATTTCAGGTTGAGCGTACGACACTTGACCACCATGGTAAGAGGTGGAGCCCCAATCTATGGATAGCGGGACCGAAATCTCTCCAACTGATAACTGACATGCCCCAGTACCGAAGGGTGGTGGATATTGATCATACTGCCCCCCAAGTGATACATTAGATGTAGGATCAAAGCCTGCAAATAAAGAGGACGAAGGTCGGCTAAAAATAGGCGTTGAAGAAGCCACAGATATAAGCAGAGGGGTTTTCACCGAAGTAACAATTGTACTGCGAGGTGGGGGAGTCAATGGCTCCGTATTGGAAAAGACGGGTGGTGACCAAATAGAGTTCGGAAAAGGAGATGATATAAAATCGCGCAATGCTTTATAACCAAGAGGCAGTCCCCCAGTAGAAGCATTCCTACTAATAGGTGCAGACTCCATTGTGCTAGGGATTTCGTCCCCTGGCATGCTAGATTCGTCAGTAGTAGTAGGTGATGGATTTTCCATGTCGGAAGGAAAAGGTTTCCGAGGAGAAGTATATTCCCAAAAAGGGATACCGTTCTGAGAAGGTTCCCAAATGGGGTTTGTATAAAACTGATAATCCTCGTCGCCTGGAGCGCGAGAGCTGATCGGTTGTATGCTTGGAACAATAGGGAGAATTTGACTCACAACCGGACCCTCAGAAGGCGAAAGTGGTAGTTCTGCCAGGGTGAAACTTCACGAAAACCTAGGGAAACTAGCGAAACCAGTCCCTACGCAGACTAACGCAAACAAAATTTTACCGGGTTATGTGATCGTGGCCAGATAAATTTTTAAGACACTTGACTTGACCTTTTCATCTTTAAAGAGTCGAGAAAAGGATGAAAAGATGATTCTAGTCTCCTTCGATTGTTTAATGAGCACGAAGTGACAAGCTACTCACTTACACCTTTTCTGTTAGACAGTCTGAAAAGGATCAAAAGCTGACTACTCTAGAAATTTAGGTAAAAGGGTTTTCCAAACAATCCGTAAAACTGCTTATACACCTTAGCGATCAGAAGATCACCAAGGACTTCCCGTACTATAGTCAATCTTCCCGAATGTTGTGTTCAGTGCATTATGGTTTGTAGGGCGGCAAACTCGGCTTCCTATGGATCAAAGGTTGCAAGCCTATAGGGGTATCCCAATTTATACTCGATGGTACGTGGGAGCACAGTCCGTACTGGCACCTATCGTTTTACCATGGAGGAATCACCCAACCACTCAACGATAAACTACCAGGTTTAACGACGCCAGAAGACGTCTCTAACCTAGACCTCTAGAATGTGAGCATTAAGTTTCAATGTGTTGTTAGGTTCATTGAGTTCATTTTATGGTTTATCTTTGATAAAGTCTCAGTTTCCGGTCTTACCGTATGTGGTCTCTTGAAATGTCCTAAATGCGACTATATGCAAAAATTGTATTCGTTTCGTTGGATGAATTCTAGCTACAGAAGAGTTGAGAGGTTCACACAAACAAAACGATCACAAAAATCCTAATGCAGCTAATAACAAGAAAGGAAAATCTTTTCTTTTTCTTTTTAAAAGAAAAAATTAATATAAAATGCTAACTAATGAAAAGCAAAAATCTTTTTTCTTTTCTCTGGAAATAGTATAATGCATTTAATGGATTTCAAGAGATATGCACAACTAGATAATTCATTCAAAAGAATCTATAACCAGATCTGAAACATGAACAATAACCCAGCAAAGCAAAGAAAAACCAAGATCTTCAAAGAACTATGTGATCTAAGTCCCAATGAAGTCAGGTAAAAACAAGCAAGCTAAAAGTGAGGCACTTGCAGCATGAAATGTAAAACTGATACAACTACCAGAAGAATGTGGAAATCAATCAATAAAATGACTGGATCAGTAAATCACAAATCCAACAGAAGGCTCGATAACAAAGCCACAAAGGCCAAGATTTAAAATCGATGGACAAAGGCGAACAACTGAAGGATGGAAAGAGCAACCAGCCAAATAGCAGTCCAATAGACTTCCAGGAGGTATAAAAAAACAAAAAGACACAGATCCATCTTAAGAGACTGGAAAACAAGCTAATTTAAAAAATTAACCAGTGTGGTGCGACTGTCAGGTTGCAACTCGCGCTGAATAGAGATTGGCGCGAGTTGTCTGAGAGCAACAAGCGCCAACCAGCGCGACTGTTCAAAGAAAAAACGCCCTAATGAAGTTTACCAGGCAAAAAGACAGAACGGATGGTTCCAGGCTTGGTTTCTAATATCTAAAAAGAGCCAGCAAGTAAAAAATAGCAAGAACTTTAACCAAGAAAACTATTCAGACCAATAAACGAGAGAAAAATTGACATGCAAGGCAAGTTTGAGATTGTTCATTTTGTAAACTGAACCGGAGATCGACTGAAGTTGCGTTGATCTACTTCACTTCTGCATAGCAGGAGTGTTTCGAAGGCTACCTGGCCGCTCTTCAGACTCCGTCCACAATTTACAAATCAAACAATACAAAAACAATCAACAAGCAATTCCCCAGTGGAGTCGCCAAATTGTTGAACTGGTAAATCCCCTCTGCGGACAGAGGCGATCCCACTAACCCAACATGGGTCTAGCAACAATCACACACGCTACACGCAGGTTCCTAATTGCATAAATCAAAAGATTGATTAGAATGATCTACCTGGAATCCAACGCTATTTGTTGTAAAAGAAATGCCACTCCCGTCCTTTAGCTTTGGCTGGTCACAATCCTTACACTCCACGTAAACGGACACCTGTATAAGTAAAGAACAATACAAACACAAGCGTAAAATCCAGTATATGCAATTATATATCGGTCAGACAAGATATAACTCAAATATCATCAGAAGACACATGAGTGGAACCATAATAATAGTCGTTCATTAATCAATAAAAGAAGAGGAAGATTACAACCAAAGAGGCCTGACGTCGAACCTCCTCTGACTGGGCCAGCAGCTAAATATGCCTTGCAAAGTGACCTCTTCTCTCTCAATATTTTGGCAGCATAACTCCTCTATAGCTCTCAATTCTCACTATCAATCCATCATAATCTCAACACTCACCTTAGCTCTAGCAAAACTAGTTGGTTCAATGCAGGGTGACAGTCATTTATAGATGGAGGAGGAGGAAGTATGCATTGTATCCGGACACCTACTGAAGATTTGGCATTATCCCAGAATAACCATTGAACTAGGTTGTCATGGATAAAAAGACGACACTCGACCACTTCCATGGGATTTTTCCCTAGAGAACTGCATGAGCAATGGAGGAAAAAAACACTTCAGTGTGCGCTGGCCAAAAATCAAAACCAAATTTGGGTGGCACGGGCTTTGTTCTATGAAAAAGCGTCCATGGGCGTGCCCTCTTTGGAGGAACTGAACCATTGGTGTGGGTAAGACACTGTGGACCCGCGCTAATGGAAAAAGGGAACTTTTTAGGGCTAATCTTCGAAAGGTGTCTTCAGGGTTTTTGAAGTTCATACTTAGGAGAATCCAATGCAAGTGTTTTTAAGTTGTGTCACTGGTCACAGGTCTATAACTGCATCCTCCAATGTGCGAAAGCAAGGGTAGCAGGGACGGTGACCAACGGTGAGAAATTACTGTGTAACACTAGTGATTACCCCATTACTATTGTAGTTGTATCCCTTATTAATAATGTTGTGCCCCTATTGTCCCCATATTATTATTATTGTGCCCCATAGAATCCCTGTATTGTTATTTATGTGGCTTTATATTATTATTGTTAGGTCGTCTGGGTTATATTGTGACTCCTTAGACTCCTATATATAGAAAGGAGGTTTTGTCATTTGGATCATCCAAGAATTGTTCATTTATGTAATGTAAAGGAGGTTTCCCATTTGAAGAGGCTAAATTCTAAGGTGTTGATCTCTCTTTTCTATATTTTTCTTGATCTGGTTTCATAACATTTGGTATTAGAGCTTTCGATCTAGGGTTTTGCTGCTCCAAATAGGTCATCGTGGCATTTTCGCTATAATTTTTTTTCTGCGACATTATAGAAGCTGAAAAAACCCATTTGAGAAAAAATCACACTAAATCTTCAGTCCAAATTTTAGAGATTTTTGCGCTATATTTTTGGAGATATGATCTGAGGAAGTTGGTCTTTTTGCGGACTCCTAAATTATATTCCAAACAGGTGACCTGGGGAAAATCGTCATAACATTCTCTCTAAGCATCGGATTGAAATTTCGTGAGAAGTTACAGAAAGAGGATAGACTATACTTTCTTTTATATTACTTTCATAGCCAAGGGTCGAAACAGTGACTCGTGGCATGTCGTACAAGTTCGCTCTACTGAACTAGTCTATAATCAGATCACTGTGGGAGATTTCATATAACTCTTCCTTGGAGAATCTAATTTGGATCACATTAGTAGCATTGGAAAGAGGACATAGAGGGCTACTATAGAGAATAGTTTCAGAACTAGATGATGCGATAATACAGAGATAGATTAGAGGCAATCTCAAGCTCCTACAAAGTGAAAAAAGGTGTGTAGATTTTTTTAAAATTTTGCTTAAGCTTGGTTTGAAAATTTATTTTGAAGGAATTCAAAGGGCATAGTAGAGAATTATTATCGGTAACTGATGCCCTGAGGAAAGAAAATGCAAACACCTAGTAAGCAACCTGAAAGCTCT
>APFE030351787.1:60274-119453 GCA_000404065.3 Pinus taeda
TTTCTTGGGTTGACAGGGTATTATCGCAAGTTTGTTAAGAATTATGGGAGAATAGCAGCACCTCTAACAACATTATTGAAGAAAGATGCATTTTCATGGACTCCGGAAGCAAAAAAGGCCTTTGAACATCTTAAAGAGGCAATGTGCCAAGCACCGGTCTTAGCTACACCGGACTTCACAAAAACCTTTATTGTGGAATGTGATGCTTCAGGAAATGGAATTGGTGCTGTTCTAATGCAAGATGAAAGACCCAATGCTTTTGAAAGTCGTCCAATCAAGGGAAAGTTTTTACACAAAGCTATTTATGAGAAGGAAATGTTGGCAATACTCCATGCACTTAAGAAATGGCGACCCTACCTAATGGGAAGACACTTCAAGGTAAAAACGGATCATGTAGCCTTAAATACTTTTTAGAACAAAGATTATCCTCTGAAGAGCAATGAAAGTGGGTCACAAAGATGTTGGGTTATGACTTTGAAATCATCTACAAAAAAGGGAAGCAAAATGTGGTGGTAGATGCACTCTCAGAAAGGATGAGGATGTGGAAGCATTGTTGTGTGCCATTTCTATTATCCAACCAGATTGGATAAATGAAGCAAGGGAGGAATGGAAGAATGACGAAGAAGTGTGGCACTTATTCGAAAGTTACAACAAGATTCTAGTACATCAGATACATTTAGTTGGGAAAATGATTCGTTATGGTACAAAGATCGCTTATACCTCTGTAAGAATTCCCAGCTAAAACAAAAGATTCTTATGGAATTGCACACTTCTCCCTTAGGAGGGCACTCAGGATTTTTAAAAACTTACCATAGGGTTAAGAAGGATTTTTTTTGGGATGGCCTTAAATCAGATGTTCAAAAGTTTGTGGCGGAATGTTTGGTTTGCCAACAAAATAAAGTTGAACAATTAAGACACCGGGTCTATTACAACCTTCATCCATTTCAAGCCAACGTTGGGAGGAGGTTTCAATGGATTTTATCACAGGTTTACCCAAGTCTGAGGGAAAGAGTGTCATCATGGTGGTAGTTGACAGACTTACCAAGTATGCACACTTTTGTGCATTATCACATCCATTTAAAGCCAGTACAATTTCTACTGCATTTATGGAAACAATTCAAAAGCTACATGGAAACCCAAAGATTATTGTAAGTGACAGAGATCCCATTTTCACTGGAAATTTTTGGATAGAATATTTTTCTTGTCTTGGTACTCAGTTAGCTCATAGCTCAGCTTATCATCCTCAATCTGATGGGCAAACTGAGATAGTAAACAAATGTTTGGAAGGATATCCTCGTTGCTTTGTATCTGATAAATAGACACAATGGGTCAAATGGTTGCCTCTGGCTGAATGGTGGTATAACACTTCCTTCCATACAACAACAAAAATGACCCCATTTATGGCACTTTATGGATATCAACCACCATCCATCACATCATATTTAAGAGAAAATTCTAAGGTTCAAGCAGTGGAACATCACATCGAACATCAACAACAAGTCCTCCAACTCTTAAAGGATAACCTCGTGTTGGCACATAATAGAATGAAACAACAGGCAAATCAACATCGTAGCGAAAGAAGTTTTGATGTAGGTGATTGGGTATATGATTATTGAAGTACTGACACACCTTTTAAAGATCAACATATGATGAATTAACTAAATCATAAGTTTGCTGGATGTATGCTAGTTGCATTAAAAATAGTTGCGTGTACACGTGAGTTCCCTTAACTGAAGTAGCGTATATAAATCTGATTATGGAGATGAAAAGGTTATTGATTTGCTAATACTGATTTACCCCCCCACCCTCTCAGTATTATTTCCAATAATTGGTTTCAGAGCAAGTCATTTGGTAGAAGCTTGATTGCTTGAAGGAGATCTGTAGAACAATGGGAAAGAAGCTAAAGAAGAAAGCACCTCATAAGAAGAAGACATCTCAAAGGAACTATGGCAATGGGAGAATTAATTGGGGAATATGTGGAAGCAACTATTTAGATTAAAAATGACCATAGAATGAAGATGAACAAGCAAAAGAACTATCAGGTATGAATTATGGTGATGCATTTCTCCATCCATTTGAAGATGATGAAAGTGATAGCGAAACAAATGAATTTTCTCTTATGGGTGAGGAAGAAAGATATCAAATAGAGGCAAAATTTAAAAGGCTTACGGACAAATTAGAGATCAAAAAGATCTATTGGACAAAAGGGAATGTGCCTTAAAAGAAGAAGCTATGAAACTAAAAGCTCAACTAGAGGAAGGAAACAAGGCAAGGAAGCGATTCAAGGAAAAGGAAGATCAATGTCAAAAAATATAGGATGAAGTGACATCATTAAGAAATGAAGTAAATGAAAGGAGCACAACAATCAAGAAACTCAAAGATAGATACAGTTACTATGAAAGTCTTGAAGCTAAGATCCCCTCGCTAAAACAAGATCTGGAAGAATCAAATAAGCAGAATAAAGAACTACTCCAAGCTCTTGAAAAACAAGAAAACGAAGTTCTTGAATTAAGACATCAATTGGAAGAAGGAAGAAAAGTTGAAGGAATCATGAAGAAGCAATATCTTGAAAAGGAAGAGAAACATCAGGTTGAAATAAATGTTCTAAAAGATAAATTAGGAGAAAAGAATAAGCTCTTACAATTTGAAGATAGTACTAAGATCTTGGATGATATTCTTAGTAGTCAAAGGTCTCCTGCTATCAAAATTGGTCTTGGTTTTCATGAATATGTTGAAGGTGAATATAGTTCACAAAGTAAGACAAGGACTCTAATACAAAAACATGAAATTCTCAACAAGGAGATGAGAGGTCAATCCCATCAACAACCAAGGAAATAAATTCTTCAAAAAAAATCTATTACTCCTAACTATGAAAGTGATAGTTGGTTATTCCCTCAAATGAATAATGTTGAATTTTATGTATGTAATAATTTTGGACATGTTGCAGCCAGATGCAAAAGTATAATGGTTCAAGACCATCACACAGAAAGATCATCACGTTCCAAGTACTTTAAGGGATATTGTTTTGCTTGCAATATGTTTTGTCACAAAGCCATTGAATGCTATAGAAGGAATATGAAACATATGAGATGTTATGCTATCACAAGGTTGGACATATAGGAACAAAGTATGGACACCATACCAAAAGGAGAAATCATCATCACACTAGAAGATATGGAAGAAGAAGTAAGTACAGTCAGAAAGATGTGGCACAACAGAATGTACAGACATGACAGACTTAGAGGGAGCTGAAAGTGTGAAACTTCAGTGTCCTAAATCTCATACGCAAGTTTCATGAAGAGAAGTCACGTATATACGTGAGTTAGACACTACACAGTCACGAATATGTTAGTTTGAGGAAAAGAAGTGGGACAGACTGAGGAAAAAGAGTTTGATATGGTTTAGTCAACTATTTGCTCTATTTGATGATGGTTACAATCTGGTGATAATGTTTGGAAATGTATTGATACTCATAAGATGTTGTTTTTGATCCTCAAAAGTTAACTTGATGTATATCTGATTGATGATGATGGCTTGATACTTCTCGCTGATATATGCATGATCAAATCTGACAATGAACAGATGGAATAGGTTCAAGGGGAGAACATGCTATGCTTCTAAAAAAGAATTGTTGGAATTATGTTTAGAAGTCTTTGGTACCTAATAAATTATGATGATTCTTATGATACATCTTACTATGATACAGTTATGAGTTTCCCATGAAAAAATCTCATATGATTCTTGGGGTCACATAGTTGGTGTTCAGATTAGATTTATGGATGATTCTTTGATGATGCATATAGTACATATATGTTGCTTACATGATGATCTTCATAAGGACAAAGAGAAATACAAAGTTTCGTTATTTAGTGATAAGCCACTCATTTTTTTATGATGTTGTCATCATACCTCCAAAGATGCATAAAGTTCATATGGTGTGGTTATGGTTTCTATAGTTCTTGGCTCTCACATGGTTAAGAATGGTTATTGTTGATGTTATCAAGAAACCTTGAAAAATGACCATGAGCTCATGGTTTGCTAGATAAATATTGCTATGTTGGATACATGGATGATTACTTAAGTTGCATACTGACATATATTGTTGGTTGGCCAAGAGAATGGTGTTATTATAGGCCTCATGAAGACATAGCTATTTGAAGACATGGATATTTGAAGACACGGTTTACTTAGTCACATAATGACGATGAGTTCATGCCTTATGATGATAGGTTGATACTCACATATTATCATGGTTGATGCTTATTAGATGTGGGAAGTTCCATAGTGATGATACATGGTTGATTGTGGAAAGATCATGCAGTTCCTAATGATGATGTGAAAAATCATGTGATGAGTATGGTGTTTTCTCATACGATATGGTATGAACGGTTTTGTTACTGCTTAGAGATGATTCATAGAAGGAAACGAAGCACGTTTATCTTGATGAGATCAAGAGGATGAGTTGATACAGACATACTTTGTCACGGGTTGATGATATCTACACTAACATGGACATATACAGGTTGCTGGTCTAGATGCTGTTGACAAATGCTTATGGAGCAGATCATACATGATGTATGGTAGTTGTTGATGACTATCATGGTCTTGTTTAGATATTTGGTCTCTATTATAAATGTCATGTATATCATTCAATGTAAAGGTCATATCAAGAATCATGATGTAATAAATTGTCTCTGTCTATTGTAGTCTTTTGATGAGTCCCTTTTTGGTCATATGATGTAATTTTTACCCGCACTATGCATGGGAAGGATGATGTAATATTTCAGTCATGTGTAAACAATTGGTATATCCCCACTTAGTTGGGTGGATGAGTCAAGTTTAGTATATCCCCACTTGGCTAGGAGAATGAATGTATGTATGACTCATTGGTGATAGGAAGGTCAAACTCACATAGTTGAGTTTTAGAGTCGTGTTATTTTTCTTGAAAATATTTGTAGACTCTGCATATGCTCAGGGGGAGCATGGATGATTTAGTACATCTTAGCATGAACAAAGGGGGAGCTCAATCAGAGATTTCAGCATGCACTTAGGGGGAGCATGACCCTTTTCCCTTGATGTCAAGGGGGGATACTGAATTGGTGTTCTTGTTGCCATCAAGTCCAAAGGGGGATATTGTTGGCATTACAAATCATGTGTTGTACTTGATGGCAACCCACTTGTAGTAGAACAACTCACTTATATATAACTAGATGAATCTATAGAAGAGATATCAGATGTGACAGAATACATGGTAGTTTTATTAACAGATGTGATGCATGATAGTTTAAAGGAATCAATTCAAAAGTAATGTATAATGGCAACTCACTAAGATGATAGTTCACAGTGTAGCAAGTTAACATTGCCATCAAGTCCAAAGGGGGAGATTGTTGGCACTATGATAAAGGTGTTGTCCTTAATGGAAACTCACTTAGATGAAATATCTAAGTACTACAAGTTAACACATTGTTCGGGCCACACAAAATGAAGAAAGAAAGGTATACGCAGGTTCGCCTTGACCAACCCACGTATACACATAGGTTCATTTAACAAAAGGAGTGTATATGTACACCTGCACTTTTACAGTATGAAAAGCATGTATATCTTGGGAAAACAAGTTTTTGGGTCCAAGGTATTTCTTTGGTCCAAGGTATCTAAGCCCAGGTATTTGGTCCAAGGTATTGGTCCTAAGTGGTTTTGATCCATGGTATTGTGAAAGGCCTAAAACTATATAAGGAGGAGAAGATCATTAGGCCAAAGAAAGCAAGTAATGAATATCTGATGAAGTATGAGATCAAGCATGCAGGCTATGGGTTTCTGATGCTTTTCTTGATCTGAGCTAAGGATGCACCTAGATGGATGATAGATCGTGATCGTAAGGCTTGAAATGTATTATCATTATGTGGTTTGATCTTGAACATTCTAGATCTGAATACTAACGCATGTTTTATTATGTAAATGTGATGATATGGGTATGAATGAAGTCTAAAATAGTTGTGATGCTTTAAGTTATCATTTCTAGATCTGTACATAGGTTGGCTTTGGCAAAATAGCATATACACGCCAATTCAACAGATAGAAGTAGCGTATACCTCACAGGATGGAATTTGTAGATTTGTACGCTAGTTTCCCTTAGTAAAAGGGTGTATACACGGTGGTTCGGCTTATGGATGTAGTGTATATCTTCTGAAGTATGATCTATAAGGGTTCTGTTTGATATTGCAGTATTCAAGGTTCTACAATATGTTTTGCTGACTATTTTCTGGTGACAGAATTCTACATATTCATATTGGTTGATTGTGATTAGCTTCAGTGTTAATGGATGAAATCTAGTGATGGATCAGGATCATAATGACTTATCATTATGTGATCTGATAATGAATGGGCTAGATTTGTCCACTAACACATGTTCTATCCTCTATGTATGATTATGTCTAAAGTCTGGAAGTGCAGCAAAATGTTTGCAGATCTACATGCTGGTTTGCTTCAAGGAAGATGCCTATACATGCAAGTTGGCTTCTGCCAAATAGCATATACAATATGATGCATGGGTTTAAGATGACAACTGATTTTGAATGATAATGTAACTCAGAACTATGTACTGATCTATCTATTGTAGTTGATTGATTAAAGTATGAATGAATGATTGATTTAGTTGTGTCAGAGGTTTAGAGGTTGTTAGTGATTGATTGAGTTTGGTTGATTTAGATTGAGTTTTAGTGATTGGTTGATGCAGATATAGTTGATGGATGTATTTCGGTGGTGATTGATGTTGTTAAAGGGTCCAATATGAGAATTGGATGAAACGTGGCCTTCAGATTATGATGTTGTGTTCCAGGAGTGTCCAGTCTGAAAATTTATGAGATGAGGTCCCTAGAGGATGAGAGAAGGTTGTAGCCTTCTGTAGGTCAGTGCCTACGTACTAGTAAACATATTGGTTAGTACAAGAGCTAGGGGGGTTGTAGCTTCGTTCTAGTAGAAGCTGGAGAATGAGAGAATGTTGTAGCCTTCTGCAAGTAGAAGCCCGTGTACTAGTATGAGTCTGCACCAGTATAATGTTGTAAACAGTTTTTCTTAATATTAAAAGAAGACATAGTCGACAGTAGTAGGTGGTTTTCACCCACATTGGGTTTCCACCTTAAATCATGGTGTTCATGTGTGTTTCTTATTTGTGATGATCTGTTCTGTTTTTGTTGCACCTAGTTACTATTTATATGATTAATGAAGTACTGATGCACTGATTAAAGATCAACATATGATGAATTAACTGAATCATAACTTTGTTGGATATACGCTAGTTGCATTAAACACAGTTGTGTGTACACACGAGTTCCCTTAACTGAAGTAGTGTATATGAATCTAATTATGGAAATGAAAAAGTTATTGATTTGCTAATATTGATTCACCCCCCCCGCTCAGTATTATTTCCAACACATTATGCTAATGATGATTTGATAACAAGGAAGTAGAATGAGGAAGGAGGACAAGTAGAATTAGATTTACATATTCTCCAATTAAAAGTATTAAAAGGTAAAATAGACCTTACAACACCAAAGACATGATATGATTATGTTTCCATATTTTAAACCAGCAAGGTGTCATTTCTCTTACAATAGAAAATTGTTAGCTAAATAATGAATGGGAAGATCTATTCTATAGTAATGATAATCAATCTGAACCTAATGGTTTCAAGGACTGGATTATTTTATTTTCATTAAAATAAAAAAAAGGCTTTCATAGGCAACTTACTGGCCCAAATAATTATGAAGGGAATGTTTTCACTAAAGTAACATGTAATACCCCACCTTTTTACATAGTTGAAAGGATATACACATTTCTATGTAGGTTGGAATTCCTTAGTGGATATGATTATGAAAATGACACACATTAAGGGAAAAGAGAACAAAATTGCAAATGCTTTGAGAAGAAACCTAAATCAGATTTCTACCGTTTCTGTAAGAAGCTAGAAAATAAATATGGTAGAAAAGATCAAAATAGTTGTGGATTTTGTTCAAGAGTATGTAAAATTTAAAGATAAAAGTTAGAAATCGAATTTATTAGATGATGAAGAGAGTGAATTTTCAGTAAATAATAACGATATATTGATGTATATAGATAGAATATATCTCTTTAGCAATCCATAATTAAAAACATTTTTTCGAGATGAATTGCATAGGAAGCCTAGTGACTAGACATCTTAGTTATCAAAAGCTAAAAAATATGTTAATAAAATATTTTTTATTGGGCTAAAATTAAAATAGAAATAACAAAATACATGGTCAAGTGTTTGTAATGTCAACGGGTTAAATATTCTCATCAACATCTAGCTAGGTTGTTACAACCCTTACCCATTACAGAATGGAAATGGGAGATAATATCTTTGGACTTCATCACTGGTCTACCAAAAACTAGGAGAAAAAATGATTTTATTATGGTAGAATTAGACAAACTTAGTGAAGTCGCACTTTTTATTCATCTGAAATCTATCTTCAATGCCATTAACATACCTAAAATATTTATGAATAAGGTTTTTAGAGTCCATGCCTTGCCCAAAGCTATGATTTTGGATCGTAATGCAAAGTTCACTTCTAAATTTTGAAAGGGTTTATTTGAGGGAATGTAAAAAAATTAAATTTTAATACAATCCAAATATGTTAAACAAGATGGAAGTTGTAGTTAAGAAAGTGAAGAAAAATTTGAAAATAGCTCAATATCACCAAAAGAGTTATGCATATTTGAAAAAAACTCAAAAATAATTAAAATTTGTACTATATATATATATATATATATATATATATATAATATATATATATATATATATATATATATATATATATATATATATATCTATATATTTATAATATATATATATATATATATTATATATATATATATATATATATATTTGAAAGTAAACCAAGAAGACCACACTTATATTGGGGAAGCTATTTGCTAGGTTAATGACTTAGATATTATGGAATCTTTGAAGTGTTAGCAATGATTGGACCAGTGTCCTATCAACTTGCTCTTCCTACAAATATAAAAATTCATAATGAATTTCATGTATCTTTTTTAAATACATGTTTTCATGACCCATCTGATATTATTGTTTCAAATTTTTTATAGGTAGAATTGAAGGGGAGGTCCCTGACAGAACCTCAACATATTATAGACTGGAGGGAAGTCTTGCTCTAGAATTGAATTATGACCCTACTTAGAAATTCAATGAAAATACTTCAATGTGGCAAAGGTAACTTGGCAATTTAAAGGTTCGTTTAAAGAAAACATATCCAATTTTTTTGATATTTAAAAAAGAAAAAGAAAAAATCAGTCGTAAGTAACCAATTGGTGAATCTTGTGTTTAGGTTTTGATACTAGCTAGAAGTTGTTTTCATTTATGACTAGAAGGTGCTTGAATAACCTTGGTGCAACATGCTTGTTGGGTTGTAATCTTGGCAATTGGTATTCTTAGAGGATCCCTGAAAATCCCTAGAACAATATGGTTGTTGAGTTTTCTAGAATCGACACGAGGATGGTGTCAAACTCAAGCAGAGGAGGATGTGATATGCCCCAACTTGGAGTTTAAGTTGTAAATTTGTATTTGGTTAAGTGCGTTTGTTGTTTTAATGTTAAAGAACTAATTAGAAACTAGTTTTAACTATTTATTATTGATAAAAATTAAGTAGGAATTTGTAATTATTATGTTAATAAAATAAATAAGTCTTGAAGTTATTAAAGAAGCTACATCTAGCTAAAAGAGGAAAATGTTGCAAGTTAATGTTGGTTATTGATTACCCATTTAAAAATTCCTAGGAATTTATTCTGAATGATTGGATTAATTATGATTGTGCTTATGATTTTTCCATAGCTTCCCTGAAAGACAAGATGTTTTCTTTAGGAGTGAGAAGTAGAGATCATAAATGAGCTAGTAACTACCTACCACCTATTGGATGAGGTGGAGATAGTTATCAACTACCAAATGATTGATAAGGAGGTAATTACGTTTTGTGTTCTCGTTGAAGAGGAAGTACATTGTGTTGAACTATGGAGGAGTAGGAAAAGGATAAAAGAAAGATCTTACAGACATGTGCTCAGCGAGATACTTTTGAGGAAAAAGTGTCAAAGGTTGAGTGGAGCTAGTGAGGTCATGTATTATTTCTAGACTCAAACTTTCAAATTAGTATGATGAAGTACAAATTTGCGAATTTTATATTATAGAAAGATAATATACTATTAAGTATTTGTTTTCTATATGGTTAATGAAAAAATAAAAGAATATTAGATGAATAATATCTGTGAAAAGACAAAATATTAGTTCTCTCTCACATTTAATGTAGTAAATATGTATATGTGTGTTTTTATTAATCAATGCAAAAATGATTGTGATTCTATCAAAAGAAACCTTCTTTAATATAGGGTTTCATGAATCTATATTCACTAATCTTTAGATATGAATAAGATAAATAAAAATTCGTACAATTGTTGGAGTTTATTTTCTAACTAGAATATCAATAATACATTTACTTCTATATAGAGGGATACATGAGAAGCTAAAATAGCAATTTGAGAATAGAGAAGAAATTAGGTAAATCTAGTGAACTCTATTTTAAATACATTGATGCGAAAAAATCCTCATAAGTAGTTCTATTTCTGAAGGAGTAAAGAGTGGTATGAGTATATGAATGTATGTTTAAACTTCTTAACATTAGTGGAAAACTGAAGGACACTAAAGGAACTGAGAAATTAGAAAACAATGTTATTTACAAAAGACTAGTACTAAATGTAAGTTTATATTGTAGAAAAACTACAATAAAGAAAAATATATACCATATTACTGAGTACAAAGACATAAAAATAATATATATATATATATATATATATATATATTATATATATATATATATATATATATAATATGGATATAGAAAAGATTAAGTGCTAAGATAAAATGTTTACAATTTGTAAAAAGGCCAGTAAGACCTATTTAACTAGAGTTAAACAAAGAAGCAGGGTAAGAGATGTTATTTTGTAAGAAATAAAATAATAACCATACATGAAAAAACCGAATACATATATAGATCAGAAGCATATCATCAAAAACATTTCCTTAACAAAAATATAAGTCTTCTTAATGAGCATGATAGGTCGATACTGACCTCAATGAGTTACAACTAACAAAAATTATGAATTGAAGGAACCATTAAAAAATACAATGTCTTGCATGGAAGCTAGTAGCCTAAAAACCTTCTAAGAATAAAGTGGAAAATTAACAACTTCAATCCATAAATTAAAAGATAAATGACAAAAATCCCTGGTTAATTTCCTCAAACATAGAATCACAAACATGGAGAGAAAAACAATGTAGAGCTATTGGGGTCATCTGACCTGGAATGAGGAGTCAAAATTATTCCTGAGCGGAAAGAAAGCTCCATAACATTTCTACCAAGTAAAAATTTTCAAAAAAATACCTTGAATATGCTATTACATGTGAATGCATAGTAAAACACAATTATTATTCATACCTCATGATGTAAGTGAGTTAAATTAGTTCATGAAATAAGAACAATATCCAAAAAATAATTTTACCTGGAAAGGTTCCCATAATGAGAAATTTCTAGAACCTTGGAAATTATGAATAAATAGAATATATTAAGATTTAGAATACTTTCCTAGTTTTAGTTAAACCTAGATAATAACACTAAAGAAAACTTCATAAAAGTGATTCTAAAATAGTGAGGGTTTAAAATCCAATAGAAATTCCTAAAATAAAACTAGAGGAAAATGTAAGCATGAGGATATTATATCTATATTATATTATATATATCTATTATATATATATTATATATATATATATATATAAGGTTAAAAACCCTAAATTGTAACTTCAACTGAAAAACTCATAAGAACCCAGATTAGATTATACAAAGTGTTAATCATTGTTTGCATGACAATGTGCAAGTAGTTGATGTAATAGATTCAAGTTAAAATTTCATGTAATAAAAGTTAATACATGAAAAATAAGACCATGGTTAAGGGACATTTATTCCAAGCTGAATGTTGGGGAAAATATCCTAGTGGGCATCACTTAATGTGCTTATGGCTAAGGGGAAATTGGTAAAGGAAATGGCTAAGGATTTGAAAATGAAAAATGGTATTTTTGCAATTTTATTTATGAAAATAAAGGAAATTAGGAGAAAAGGAAGGTGAAAGGTCACATGTTGCATGTGAGGGGGAAAATGAAGGAAAATAATGAAAAATTGAAGAAATTAGAGGCATGAATAATAAAAAGGCATCAGAGCATCAGTTGGTAGCCTTTTATAAGTTCAATTTTGGAATTAATATTAGAGAGGAGAAGATAACCAAGAGGATAAAGAAAGAAATAAATCAAAGGAAGGACAAGGAAAGCAAAGGAAAGTAAGGATCAAGCAAGGAAATGTTTGATCATGCAGCTTTATTAGGAATACTTGTAGGTAAAAAGTTGCATGTATGACTTCCTAACTGGTTTTGACAAGAATTGTATGTGCATGTTGGTATTTGGTTCTTCTATTGTAATTGGCATGAATTTTGTCGGGTTTAGATAGTTTATTTTAGCCTAGCCTTTGCCATTTTCAGATTGACATGGTGTGATGGGATTCTTTATTAATTTCATCTCTGGATTATTGGATGGCTTTAGAATCTGGAGTGAGGTGGTATAAGGAAAATTCTCATAGGCCTAGAAATTCATTCATGACCTATAGGTTGATATTTACCAAGTGTTTGAAAAAAAGTCAGTCCTAGTTGGGGATGGTTAGGTGAAGGCCCAATTCCAGTTTTTGGTTTACAAGAATTGTCTTCAGGTTTTTAGTGAGTTCTAAAATCTTCATAGAGTTTTGGGGAGAGTTTAAGCCCTCTCCCTGGAAGATAGCCTTAAATCTTGCATTTTCTAGCATAACACTGGAATAAAAAGGATGCATTCACACTTAGGTAGGCTCATGGGAGTGACTAGGGAATCTTAGTTACTTGGTGGGCTTGGTAAGGGAGCAACTAGGGCTCCAATTCAGCGAAAGGTGAGTTGTCACTAGGGCAGAGGTTCAGGAAGGGTGGTTCAACCTTTAGGGGCACTATCACATGAGGAGGAGGTTAATAAGGTATAGTTGTGTTGTGTTCATTTCCTTTCATAACCTAAGAGGTTGAATCTTATCATAGTATCCCCTCAGCTCATGTTTACCACAGGAAAGCTAGTGAGCGTGGGTAGATATGAGAAGAGGTTTGTTATAAGGTAGTTTCAAAGTGAGTTGCGCTCTCTTTGGGTAAATTTTGATGTTGTTGAGGTTATGGTTGTCATGAATAGGGTCATGGTATACATTTGAAAGCATCATGCATGATGTCGTTATGTTGTTATATTGATGTGTTGATATAATTATATGGATATGGTTATGATTATACATGCACATGCTAATGTGGATTGACACTCTATTTTAGATGAGATAATCCTCCTCTAAGCATCACTAAGGTATGGATTTGGTTTTAGTATCTATTTGGTATATATGACATGGTACACTTGCAGGAAGAAGATAATCTAATATCATGAGAAAAATGGTAGGCTACACTTCCCATGACTCTCCCTACAGATCTGTTGGGTACCAAGGGGAAGAGTATTATTCTGGTATTACAAATAAGATGAGAAACTTGAAGGTAGAGATCAGAGGTTGCTAAGAAAACAATGACAGGGTAGTTGAGGCTCATGAAATACTTGCAAGGGCTTAGGAGAAGCAGGTAAAGGTTAATGCAACAATTCTTCATAACTTGTGAGAGTTGCAAAAATAGGGAGTGTTGAGGATTAGTCAAGAGAAGGAATAAAATAATAAGGGAAACTACTGCAATAGGTCTCGTTACATATAATGGTTGGATAGAGGGAACATAGCTAGAGGTGGCAGATGATTGGATACAATTGTTAGGAGGACTAGTATGTATGGGAATCATTCTATTTCCTCATCCACGAGACCTCATCATAGCCATCATCATCATCATCCTTATTGGAAGGATGGGTACTTGCTGGAGGAGTTCAAGAAAGTGAAGCCTCCTACATTTGATCGAGTGATGAAGAAGGTAGAAGATGGAGAGGCATCATTGCTAGGGATGAAGAAATTATTCAAATTCCATAGTTACTCAAATAACATGAAAGCCAAGATAGCCACTTTCAGTCTTAAAGGGAAAGAAGGTATTTGGTGGGAAGATGTGAAGAATGTTAAGGGAATTCACGAAGACAAATTTATGTTGGATGATTTTGAGAGACTCTTCAAGAAGAATTATTTGTCGAAGAGGTACTATAATGATAGGACTAAGGACTTTTATGAGCTTCAGATGGATTTTGTGACATATGATGAGTACAGTAGCAAGTTCCTGGAGTTTTTGAGGCATGTGCCTTATATCAAGGATGACAAGGCTAAGATTCAGAGGTTAATTAGCGGGTCTCAAACAACATATGGAAAACGGATTGAATTTGATGAGGCTATATCATTGGAGGAGGCCATCATAATATTGAAGCATTATTATGAGAAGTCGAAGAGAAAATTTGAGCCTAGGTGTCATTTTAAGGAAAATGATAAAGTTAAAGGGAAGTGTCCACTAAAGCTGGAAAGACTTTAAGATGTAGGTGAGAAAGAAATTTTTCTTCCTTACAAGAAGTTCAATACAATTGAGAAGGGGCATGGGTCTGGAAAGCAATAAACTAGAGGTGATGGTAGAAGATAATTGCATAGTTGGATATGTGGAAAATACCATTGTAAGAAGGGTTTTCCACTATACAAGTGTGGTAGGCCTCAAATATATAGTTCTCAAGAGGCACAAACAGTTGGGGATGTTGGTCATAGTAAACTTTGGATTGATGCAGTTTTCGAAAACAAACAAGCACATCACCAGGCATCCATTATTGAGATGGAAGGTAAACTCTGCGTCAATTTATTTATATTTGGATTGATCCTAGATCTAATTATTGTTATGTTAATCCTAACCTGGTGGATATGTGTGGCTTGAGAAAATAAGTTCATGCAGACTCTTGGTTCGTACATTTGGCTATAGGTACTAAGAGAGCGTGAATCATTGGCAAAGAGCTTGTGCATTCGAGTTGAATGGTATGCCTACAGTAGCACAGTTGAATGTATTTCCATTGGGATCATAGAATATTATTTTGGGTACGCATTGGTTGTATCTTCAAAGGAACAAAGTAGATTATTATGACAAGGCAATTGAGTTCCTAAATGATAATGGGGAAAAGAGAATATTGTAGGGAAATAATAACTCTACATCAGTGAGGATGGTCACAACTATGCAGGCTAAGCACAATTCTAGGAAATGGTGTGTAATGTTTACAATTCATATCTCTAGTGGCCAGGGTAAAGATATTGAGGATGAAGTAATATTAAAGAGGTACCTTTTATTATAGTAGTTTCAGGATGCATTTCCATGAGATATTTCAGAGTTGCCTCCCCACAGGGAAGCATTTTTTCTATTGATTTTGTACCAGGGGAAACACCAGCATCAAAATAACCTTACAGGATGAGCACACCAGAGTTAATGAAGTTGAAGTTACAGTTGAAGGAAATTCTTGATAACGGATACATTAGGCCAAGTGTATCACCTTGGGATGCAATGGTATTTTTCATGAAGAAGAAGGATGGTACCCTCACATTGTGCATTGATTAAAAATAACTTAACAAGGTAATGATCAAGAACATATATTCATTGTTGAGGATTGATGATTTGTTTGATCAGTTGAAGGGAGAAACATTGTTCTAAAACATTGACTTGATATCAAGATACTATCTTGTATGCATCAAAGAAGAGGACATCTACAAGACTTCCATTATGAGTTTATTGTAGTTCCATTTGATTTGACTAATATTCCATCTACTTTAATGTGTTTGATGAATAGTGTGTTGCGTCCTTATGTGGACAAATTTTTATTGTATTCATTGATGACATCCTGATATAGTCTAGGAATGAGGAAGAGAATGTCAAGCATTTAGCATAAGTGTTTAGGTTTCTTAGGGAGAATAAGTTGTATGCCAAGCTTAGCAAGTGCAGTTTCTTTCAAACAGAGGCTCACCACTTCGGACATGTTGTCTGTAAGGAACGCATAACATTAGATCTAGAAAATATAAGAGCTATCATGGAGTGGGAAACTCCTATTAATGTCGATGAAGCTATATTATTCATGGGGTTAACAAGTTACTATAGGAGGTTCATCAAAAACTTCTCATGCATTTCCTACCTTATTACATCATTATAGAGGAAAGGTATGAAATTTGAATGAATATAGGAGTGTGAAACTAGTTTTGAACAATTAAAGCAGTTGTCGATGAATGCTCTAGTGTTAAAGATTGTGGTTATGGATAAAGAGTTCATAGCGTGCACAAATGATTGCAAGAGAGGGCTTGGTGGATTTCTTATGCAATAGGGACAAGTGATATGCTATGAGTCTAGGAAATTGAATGAGCACGAGAAGAATTATCCAACTCATCATCTTGAGTTAGCGGCTATTATGCATGCCTTAAAGATGTGGAGACATTTCCTTCTTGGAAAAATGTGTTTGTTGATGAGCAATCAAAGTGGGATGAGATATTTTTTTGACCAACCGAATTTGAATGTTAGGAAAGCTATATGGTTGGCCACAATCAATGAGTTTGACTTCAACACTAGATACATCAACAGTAAGGAGAGAAAGGTTGCAGATGCCCTTAGCAGGAAAGTGCAGTTGAACCATGTTGCAATAGTGAGCTCATATGGCGTGGATTAGAAGATCGGATCGTATAGGTAGGACAGTAGGATGATGGGTACATGGATCTTATGCATATTCTACATAAGGGTATAGGTGATCAGGATGTATATTACCTTCTCACGACAGATGGCTTGGTAAGCTTTAGGGACAACATTTATGTGTCAGATGACAGTGAAATCGAGAAGCTTATCTTGAGGAATTTTTATGTAAATACATAATAAGGGCATCCAGAATACCAAAAGACATTGACAATAGTGAATAAATTCTATTATTGGCCGAATCTTAGGAAGGAAGTGGTAGAAATTGTGGCTAGATTTTTTTACTGTCAGGAGGTGAAAGTAGAGTGTACCCATCTAGGTGGGCTTCCTTAGCCTATTCCAATTCCATAATGGGAATGGAAGGTCATTTCCATGGATTTCATTGCAATTCTTCCGAGTACATCGAGGAAACATGATTCTATCATGGTTGTGGTAGACAGGTTGAGAAAGGTAGGTCACTTTAGTCCAATAAATACTTCATTAGGGAGATCATGACATTGCATAGTGTTCTGAAGAAGATTATGTTGGATAGGGATGCCAAGTTCACTTCCAAGTTTTGGATGGAATTGTTTGCAGGTTTGGGGATAAAGTTGGGTTTCAATACAACTTATCATCCACAAACAAATGGACAAACAAAGAGGCTCAACAAGATACTGGAGGATATGTTGAGGATGTATGTGATGTACCAATAGAGGATAGGGGAGGAGAACCTTCCATTGGTTGATTTTTCTTATAATAATGGTTATCATGAGTCACTTAGGATGAGTATGATTGAGGCACTGGTTGGGTAGAGTTGTAAAACTCTCGTTAGCTAGAGTGATCTAGTGAACATGGTACTTATTGGACTAGACATGTTGGGACACATGGAACAAGAAATGTAGGTTATAAGGAAGAATGTAAAGCAACAGAGGATAGGAAAAAGAGTTATGTGGACTAACACAGGGAATTTAAGTACTTTCAAGTTGGGAGCATATGTATTTACACATCAAGCCTAAGATGAGCTCCTTGAAGATTGAATCATGTGAAACATTGGCACCACGGTATTGTGGGCCTTTTGAGATCCTTGAGAAGATTGACCCAGTGGCCTACAAGCTTGTGCTGCCTCCAATAGTGAAATTCCATGATATTTTTCATGTTTAATTTCATAAAATATATGTAAAGGATGTTGATCACATTATTTATTAGTTTGTATTGCAAGTGGAGAAATAAGGAGAGTTCTAGCTAGAACCTCAGTGCATATTACAATGGAAACATCTGATGCTCCGTAATAGAGCAATCGAGCAGGTTAAAGTGTAGTGGAAGCACTTTGGGCCTACTAAAGCTAGATGGGAGATGGAAGATCATATATGGGCTATGTATCCTTCATTGTTTGTTCATTGAGGAAAATAAGTTTTGGTACTTGTACATATTTATGTATCATTACTATTGAAAATACCGCCATGAGTTGTATTATAAAGCTATAATAATTAGTATGGTTGTAATTTTGTCATGTTTGTCATGATGGTTTTTCTTTTGAGCCTGTTGTTATTGTAAATATTGCAATGAGTTGGGTTATAAAGAACCATGGGCATTATGTTTTTCTTTTCAGTGGTTTTGCTGGTTCTAGGTGTCATAAAACACTGAAGATGGTGCTGCCCTAAGGGGGAGGGTTCTGTAACAGACCCGAGTTAAAAGTTCATGTAATAAAAGTTAATAAAGGGAAAATAAGACCATGCTTAAGGGATACTTATTCCAAGCTAAATGTTGGGAAAAATATCCTAATGGGCATCACTTCATGTGTTTATGGCTAAGGGGATATTGGCAAAGGAAATGGCTAAGGCTTTGAAAAGGGAAAAAACTATTTTTGGTATTTTATTTAAGAAAATAAAGGAAATAAGGAGAAAAGGAGGGTCAAAGGTTTCATGTGAGGAGGAAAATGAAGGAAAATAATGGGAAATTAAAGAAATTAGAGGCATGAATAATAAAAGGACATCGGAGCATCAGTTGGTAGCCTTTTGTTAGTTCAGTTTTGGAATTAGTCTCAAAGAGGAGAAAAGCGCCAAGAGGAGAAGGAAATTAAGCAATAAAAGGAAGGACAAGTGAAGCAAAGGAAAGCAATGATCAAGAAAGGAAAATTAGGGTAAATAAAATTCAGTAGGAATACTTGCAGGTAAGAGGTTGCATGTATGATTTGCTATATAGTTTTAACATGCATGGTATGTGCATGTTGGTAATTAGTTCTTTTGTTGTCAGTCACAGGATTTTGCTAAATTTGACAGTGGATTTTATTCTATCCTTGCCATTTCTAGATAGCCATGGTATGATGGGATTGTTTATCATTTTGAGCTTTGGATTTCCTGTTGGTTTTAGAATCTGGGGTGAGGTGGTCTCAAGAAATTTCCCAAAGGCCTAGGAATCACTTGATCGGTAATGGCGGGATGCATGGTAAATCTTGAGGGTGAAGACAGGAAAATTCCTCAAGGATGGATAAGGAATATGGAGGTATCCAAGCTCAGTTTGGTTTTGTGATCTTGAGATTTATTTAGGTGAGATCACAGTATGGTGAGAGTGGAGGTGGTTTAACTTTAGATTCCCTTAGTTTTTTATCCCATGAGATCCCACATTCATTCTTGGAATATGGCACAGGAGTGATTGGGTGAAAGAAGGATCAGGTTCAACCAACTTGTGGTCGGGTGGTTATTGGAAGTCCCTAACCTGATTGGATTTTTCCTATATTTAATAAAAGCTAAGTTTCTCCTACTTTTGATGAGTAAATGTACTTGTTATTATGTGGCTTTAATGGTTGTTCTCTCCTTTTTATGTATCTGGTTATATGTTGGTTATAAGAATAGTTATATGACAGTTCTTAGTCATGAATCGCATCATGTTTTTTACTTGTGATTGAAAGAATAATGAATGTAAGACATAAATTTTGTTATAACAGCTTATGTGAGAAGGTAGAGACTCTTCTTCTAAAACCTTAGATAAGATTTTAGTCCCTTATGTTCATACTTGTGTTCATGACCCGTAGGTTACATATTTACCAAGTGTTTGACAAAATTCTAGTCTCGATTGGGTATGGTTAGATCACGTCCTAGTTATAGTTTTTGGTTTACAAGCATTGTCTTCATAATTCTTATGAGTTCTGAAAGTTTCATAGAGTTCTAGGAAGAGGTTAATCCCCAGCGATGGAAAATAGTCATAAATATCACATTTGTTGGCATAGCACTAGCAGAAAAAAGATATAGTCACACTCAGGTAAGATAATGGGAGCAACATGGGGAAACTTAGTCACTTAGAGGGCATGGCAAGGGAGTGACTAGGGTTCCAATTCAACAAAATGTGACTCGTCTCCAGAACAGAAATCTAGGAAGGGTGGGTCAACCCTTGGGGGCTTTGTGGCATCAGGAAAAGGTCAGTAAGGTCTAGACGTGTCGACTCCATTTCATTAAGGTCATCTAGCAGGTTGAGTCTTATCATAGTAGCCCCTTAGCTCTATTTACCTTAAATAAGCAAATGAAAGTGGGTAAATATGAAAGGAGGTTTATTACAACTGAGACCATAGCTTTAAATTTGAAGTAAATAAAGTGATGAAATAATACAAAGATATATCTAGAGGCTTAGGTTTTTATCTGAAAATTTCTAGTCATGTTAATGAAAGGGAACGGAATAAGTAAATAAGAAACTACCCTAAAGAGGGAGCAACGATATAGCCCGAGAAATTTCCTAAAACAAAAAAAATCTCTACTAAAATGGAGATATTGTTACCTCAAATGAAAATTTCATAAGCGAAAAGATTTATAGTTTCACCCTAGATGGTCAATGAAGGAAGCTTGTAGAGCCAATGCTCTTATTAGTCCTTGAACAAAGTGCTAGCCAAGGACTCTTGTAATCATAATGCTTTGGAAAAATTGGAGACATTAAAAAAAATGAGATTTAAATGTAATTTAGCCAAACTGTTGTTGTACATGTGTTTCTCGCTTTTTCTAGCTTTCTTCTCGCCTTCTTCTCGGCCTATTAAAGACTGCCACTGTTTTATGTTAACCACTCAAAAATTTTTAGTTCTTATTTGGCCTCTTGCCAAGGTTGATGGCTAGGAAACTTCGGCTTAAAATTAGATTTGTTGTTTTTTTATTTTAATTTTATGGCATAATGGAGTAATGTTGGGTTGAAATTAACTACTGCATGCAGGCTAATCTGTTGTATTAACTGTTCCATGTAGGTTGATCTGTTCTCAATGCATGCTGCTGATCTGTTGGTTTGTTGGTTTGTTGTTTCCTATTCTACCTGACACGTTTATTATTCTTGTTCTTTCTGACATGTTCCTTCTGCCGCTTCAAAAATTTTCTCTATGGTAGCCTGCCAGTAGTCAGGCCTCATTGGAATTTTGTAGAAGTTTCATTGGAATTTTGAGGAATACTATCCTATTGTTGGAATTCTGAAGCATTGTTGTTCATTGTTGGAACTTTGAAGCTTTGTGCTGAAGCTTTTTTGTCCTATTGTTGGAACTCTAAAGCATGTCCCATTGCTAGAGCTCTAAAAAATGATACAATTCTATACAAATTATGTTCTATATGTAATAGATTTTATATACAAATTTCGCTCTATTTTCTATAGAAATTATGCTCTATAAGTCTAATAGGTTAAAACTATATCATCAAATTTTCTTACCTTCACTAGCTCAATTTTTTTGTTGCTGTATGTTGGCTATATTTTTTCTGTGTAATTTTTCTATTCATGTATCCTAGTTGTATCCTTCCACCCTGTATCCTTACAAATCCATTGTATCCTTACAAATCTATCTTGACATTTCTTTTGGAACTACACAGACACAACTTCATAGCTTCTTTGCTAGAGAGCAGCTCATAGAGCAAGGATCATGTATTCCTCCCTGTGATGGTGGTCTTATTTCCCTCCATTCTGAACTCTCCTTTCATTATAAGCGATGATTTGGAATGATCATGTACGCCTTTCTTTCATAGCAACATATGGGTACTCAGTTGCTAGTGTCGAGAGGGATAGCTTCTTATTCGCTTATTCTCTAAGTGGTTCTTTTTATTTTCTATAATTGGATGTGTCTCGTTGTTCTGAAGAAGAAGAATAAGGTTGTGCCCATATATAAACTATCTCAATGAGGAAAGCTATTGATACCAACCAGTATTAGCCCCAGCCAGCGCTCGTCTACATTTCATTCTTAAACTATCTCAATCAATAAAGCCTATTGATACCAACCAGTATTGGCCTAGACTAGTGCTCATCTACATTTTCATTCTTAAACTATCTCAATCAAGAAAGCCTATTGATACCAACCAGTATTAGCCCCGGCCAGCTCTCGTCCACATTTTCATTCTTACCTAGCCATTTCCACCTTCCCCCACCATACCTTTTAGATCGTTTGATATTGGCTTATAGGTTGAGCGAGATGGACGAGAGCAAAGCCAAGCTGAACAGAAAGGGATCAAGGCAAAGAAATTGAGTCAATCAGCTTGGTTGAGTAGCCAATTATCCAGCCAGCGAGTATCCTAGTTGAGTATCTTAGTGATTATTCCCATTGGCTTGCTCTGTTATCCCACTGCCCACCTTACTGCTTCGACCTTGCGGTGACCTGTCTTCGATCGCTTATGTTGATTATGCAAATACAGAGAACCCAACCTACTTTTATGCTTGTAAATAGTGGATAAATTGAACCTCACCCCTACAGAGAACTCGACCTCGAACTCAATTATTCTACAGAACAGGAGTTGCTGCCAAATTGATTTGTTTAAAAGGGCTATGTTTTGTAACTACAAAATCCAATGGGAAGGAAATCTTAATAGGAAGGATTCATAGTATGATTCAATGCATTGAAAACCTTTACAATACAATATAGATAGGAAGAATGTAGGAAAGAATTATCTTCCAAGTTCTTTAATATATATAATTCATGGTAATGGCAATCAACTTCAACCTGTGATAGGGATAGAAGGACAGGTCCAGATCGAGGTTCAGTTCTGGGCGGCCACAGGAAGAAGAACAACAAATTCGACAGTGCATGTGTAATGCATGTAGGTGAATGGGTGACCACTGTCATTTTTGTTTCATTCTCCCTTTTATAAAATAGATATAATATATTTAATATCTCTAATATTCAATTTATCGATTTCTTTCTGCATTATCAGTTAAATTTATTTGTGCCATGAAATCAAAAAGACGATAGATATAGGTAGATGCAAAGGGTGGGATACAGTGGATGGAGGTACACACGCATTGGTAGAATCGCCTATGCCCTGGAATGGAATTGGTTTTTGGCTTTGGGGATTTTTTTCTCAACCTATTCTCATAAAGATTTTTCCTAAGAATCTTCCTAGCAGGTGTTTTGATCATATTTGGCTAAATAATTGGGTGGTTCCTATTTAAAAATGACTAGTTTGGTTGAAGGATTGTGTGTTTCTTGTTTTAGGCCGACTGAAATTGGTGGAATTAGACCTAAAGAAGCCACTCAGGTTTGTTATCGATTAGTTATAAGGGCTATCCATATATGCACAGGAGGACCAGGTTTGATGCGTGCCCTTACGGGGTGGGGATCTAGGAATCACGAACAATGCTTCAATCTTGTAGGCATCTCTCGCCTCTACCCCCTGCTTGCTCTGCTGCTGGCTTTGCTCTTGGATTTTCCTCTATTCGGTCAACTACTCGACCTGCATCTATATATGTTGTTGGGTAAGCTACAAAATCCCGATCCAAATATTATTTTCAAATGAATGTGGGAATCACCATAGCTAGCTCAATCATAAGAAGGCTGTGTTTTAACTTGATGAGCTGGTTGTACATTTACCACCTTAACTATTGGTTGTGATGTGGCTTTTCGTAGCTTTATGTTTCATTGTGATGAATATATAACATGCTACCAATATACTAGAAGGTATACTAGATGAGATAGTGATGGATCAACGAAATAAAATAACTCATATGCTTACTCAACTGAATCAACTTATGTTGGATGAGCTTTCTTTTTTTTATGCCTCAATAGGGAGGTGGATATTCTGAGGGGTTTAATGCATTTTTTAACTCTACAATCCATAGAATAGGATACACACCTCTCAACAATAGTGATTGCCTAGTTGACAGGAGCTTGTTTTAGTGCTTCTTGCAACAGATAATAAGATGAGAATTGTTATAACAGAGTTCTAGGACCCACTCTAAGATTACCTCAGACCATCATCATACTACTTGAAGGCATCGTGAATGAAGATCCAGTGCATAAGTGAGAATACCCATCATTATTTCTTTCCTCTTCTCTGTTGAGGAAATTGTTCAACTGGAAAATGCTAAGTGATTTATTGCTTCTTAGTTTTATGGATTTCATGCTTAACTATGGTGTCTATTCCTATGGCTTAGCTATGTTTGATGGTCTCATGAATGACTATGCTTGCTTTTCATCATGCTAGGAGACATAGCACACATAGTTCTTGCAAAAGTAGGGTCTTCATTTCATGATGGGAGATATTTCAATCAAGGGATAATTAATCTCTTCTTCATCATTTGGAAGTTGGAGCTATACTTTTTAATGTTTTACCAATGTTTATTAGAGATCAATGTCAGCTAGCCAGCATAGGCAGATGTAAAAATTTGGGTCTACTTATAACTTCATATGAAATCAAGCAATGGCATGCATTCCATGACAAAGGGAGTGGAAATTTTAAATCAATAACGCTGAGTAAATCTAACCGATATGCACGAGAAGCTAAATCACTTTTACACTGCAGTAAATGATATTACAAACACCATATCAGTTGAATCATTGCACGCATTCGTTGGCTTAAGCTTGTTACTTATGGCAGCAATAGAATACATCAAACCTATAGGGCTCTTTGCTACAACTATTTTCACTTTTGATTGATTTATTTTCTCTCTTGTTCTCTATGGATTCATTTTGACAATTTCCTTTTTGCCTTTCCTAGAAACTTTGTTCATTATTTCAATAAATTCATTCTTTAGGATGAGGAAGTTGATCGGACTGGACTATTCATTGTGTTCAGTTGAATGGGTTCTGTTTGTTTCTTTAAGAAATTTGAATCGAGTGGTATGGAAATGAGATAGACCTAAAATGGCTATTTCCATAGACTCTATTTGATTTCAATCACTCGGGGTTGGTTTCTCCTTGCTGCAGAAGGGGCAATTAGGGTAGACCTAAGAATGGGGTAGGAGAAATACCAGGTTGGTTTCTAACTCTTTTTTAAGTTGGACTAGGGATTTCTTACACACTACCTTGTTCTCTAACTGCTAGAATTTGGATTCACTTCAACTCTTTTTATGGTTTCTCGACATTATTAATTTACTTCATAAGTTCATTCTTTGTATTTTTTTGAAAACTTCACTTGATTGCTATCTAGTATCGATCCTATGGTTTTCTCCATCCAGAAAATAGAGTTGTGAAGAAAAGAGTCATACATTGCATAAGATAACAGAAAGATAAAATAAGATAATTTTAGTAATACATAGAAACTTTATTTTTGCATTCTAATGTTAAAGAATCGAGGCGTAGTTATTTTCCATTAATGATATCGTAACTATTATGTTAAAGATATAGCAACAAAAATGATTGTTTTGACTTTTAGGGTGAACATATTTAGCATTCCCTTTTCAATTGCAGGGTTCGAGTAGTGACACTTCCTTGGACAGGTATTCTCATGTTGGAGGTGAGGCCATGCATTTTCCATCATGTATGAATTTGAGAGACATATTCTCTATTGAATGCGCCTTATTTCATCTCATCTATTGTTTCTCTCTATCTCTGGTTTTGATTTAAATCTGCTACTTTAAGTGACATCAAAAAATCACTCCTAGGCTTGTAGCCTAGAATAGTGATCAATGTAAAGTCATTTTTATGGTTTTTGAAAACAATGAATAAAATGCATTTTATATCTTTAACTTTTAACTATATTTGCACGTGTTCTTCAATCTCCTATACTGTTGTGCTGCAACCACATCCCTAAAATTCCTTCCTTTTTACAAAAAATAATTGTTGCACCACCATGCCTGAATTTTAAATCTAACAACTACTTTTGTACCTGCAATTGCACTTAACCACACTGATGTTACATGAATTTACGATCTAGGCCTTTTCTTTGGCCTGCTTTAATGTGTTGTTGACATCCTCAAAAAAATTTGTGTCTTGAATTCGATGGAAGATATCATTTGCAAGGGATCACGTTTATAGCACCACACCCTCGATTACAGTAGAATCTGAAGCTCCCCCGATTCTCTTATCTCTTTATATATAGGGTCCAACTTATTTGTGAGTGCCCTTATTTTTCATGCTAGCATGGATGCCAAAGAGGCGTTGGAAACAATCCAATTAGGGCTAGGTGAGAGTGTTTGACAAATTCATCCACTATGGTTTCAATAGATCAGAACAATTTTATGTTGGGCCTTAAAACCCTCTGAATTGAATCAATAAGAGGGTACATTTTTCTTTCGTTTGAGTTCTTATAAGACACCATGATATTTACAACTAGTCAAAAATATGCATTATATTACATATTTCATGCTTGTACATCAGAAATATAACATCGGTCCTTAGATTTATATACTAATAAATCATATTTTTTGGGTTTTGCATGTCTTTTTACTAAAACAATCCACTGGCCACCTGTTGAAGATTTACTGGAATAGGCTGCAATAGGTTAATATACATTGGCATCTGCATTTTAATAGGTACACAATATACATGCTACATTTACAGTTCCATTGACATAATATGCATAAGCATCGTCATGTATACATCATCTCAAAAATAAGAATTGGATTTTCTATTAGAAAAGAATAACTTGTTCCGAATAAACCATTCTTCATATGCGATTGGACATTGTTTGTTTGATATTTACAACTTTTACTACATTGTACATATACATCAATAGAATTAAGAAAAGGAACAGTTCAGTACTTTAGAAATGTTTAGCAGAAAAGGATAAGGAAGTGATTATGTCTTATCAAAATTCACAACATCACTAGCCATGATTTGTATTTAACAAAAATGTCTAGATCAACTTTGATTGAAATACCTATAGAATATCGAGGATTGTGGGGGGGCATTTTTTGCATACACTCGTTTTCAAACTGGTTGAAAATTCCAATTAGAATTTGGTCCAAAGAAAAAAGGAAAATGTATTTTCACTTTAATTCAACAATAGCAACCAATACTTATCACATACTATTTCATGATGAGCATCCTATAAATGGCCATTTTGAGCCATTGCTTCACAAAAAAGATGTTATCATGTATTTTAGCTTTTGTCTTAAGCGAACATCGCATATGAACAAATTAACCTACCTATATTTGAACATCAAACATTTAGAACAATGAATAACCTTGATAGGGTGCCCATGTTCAATAACATATATGGTGAGAGTGAATTTGAAACAATTTGTTATCTTATAGATAATGAAAATAGTGTGCATGCCTTCGACTTATCATTGCACAAACATTTTGCAGTGCAGCTGTTCAAAATGACCCATTTGCAAATAGGTGCATAACAGAGCATATATACTTTAGCTGTATAGAAGAGTACAAAACAATAACTACTTGGCAGGAATACATAAAACAATTAGCATTTCCCTATAACAGAGGAAAAATTGAAGGTGATGTATTTGTCTTTTCTTGGTTAGCGAAAATGCTAAAATAGATCTTGTCATTGTTTTGCAGCTACAATGACCATATTGACAAAAATATCTAGTTCGGAAACATTGCTTAGAACATTTAACATATTGCAATTTGAAATAGCCACAGGTCATGTCTACAATGAACTCTTACAAGAAAAAGGAAAAATTGAAAACCAAATAACAACTGAACTTGGGGCAATCAAATTCAAAGCATCTGAAGCAATAGTTGATCTTGGTGCAACCCAGCTCAAAGCATCATGTAGCTTAAACAAGGACGGGAAAACTCTATCTTTGCATCTTGTTAAACACATTATTCAAAGGAAGTTGAAAACATAGAAAATCCAAGTTTCATATAACACAAAAACCATGAAACAACAACTTCTTCTAGAAGATTTGGAACATCAGTCCACAAAAACATCTCATGTTTCAACTAGAATTGACACTAGCGATAGTGCCACCATTGAGTCAATGCATTGTTTGACAAACAAATGTGCACACAAGTCTAAACCAATAAATCAACTAAATGCGCACAAATTCAAACCGCCTTCTTCCCTAAAGAAGCAAAATAAGAACTTGTCTTTACATCTTGTTTAAGATGTTATTCAAAAAAACTTGAAAACACATAAAATAAAACTTGCATACAACACAACAACAATGAAACAACAACTAGTGGTAGAAGATTTGTGTCAGTCACGATCAGGAAAAAGACCAAGGAACAGGTCAATAGAAATATCGTTATTTGAAAAAAATATCGAAAACATATAAATGATACCCCTATCTTTCATTGTTCAATATGTGAAAGAACTTTCTTTAGAACAGATGTTTTTCCAATGAAACAAGTGAGCCAAAAAAACATGCAGGAAACATTATCAAACCACTAGAACTTTCCCATGAAATTGAAAAGTTGATATTTAAAAATGTCAAAAATAATAGTTGCTTCATTTGTAGACTTTGTAAAAAAGCATTTTTAGATGGAATGGTTCCTAAATATGCAATTCCTACAAAAATTAGACAAAATAAAGGCACTACAACACTTAGGCAACTTACTGAACTAGAAGAAAGACTGGTGGCATTACGATTGTCATTTTTGCAAATAAAGGAAATGGCATGTTGACATAAAATACCACAACTAGGTCTAACTGGAGGAGTGATCAATGTGCCAACTAACATATATAGAATTCAATCTGAATTGCCTCGTAACATAAAATACACTGACACAGTGGCAATTGTGCTAAAAAAACATTTAAAATTCAAAAGTACCTATGCATTTGGTCAGGTTCGAGTTCACATAGTCATGAAAGCATTAAAACAATTATGCAAAACAATGCTTTACAAATTATAAAATGCTAGCATAGATGACAATTGGAAACAAGTGTTCATAGCAAACCAAGAAGCATACAATAATACATCTGACATTGATGACATTGAAAATGATGATCAGGATATTGATCAACTGATCAAAAAAACAATTGTTCATGGTTTCACTGATCCACATGCTATCCATGACCTTATAAATAAACAAATTAATATTGCACTTGCTACAGGCTATGTGCCATTAGGTATATTCCAAGGTAAATACTCAGAGCAACTGAGTTTTCCATCATTATTTTATGGAAACAAATCCCAAATGATATGTTGAAGAACTTTAAATATAAAAAGATATTTCAATGGGAAGTCCTACATAAAAATCACACCTTTGCTTACCATACAACCAATCTGTTCTATAAAACAATCCACATTATCATAAACCAGGTATTGAATATTATCTACATTAGAATTAGATAAGGTTAGTTGAAAGGAAGGAAACTACTTGCAAAATATGTCAAATCCAGACCAAATTTTGATTGCATTTTGAAATCTAACATTGGCTATATGGACTTAAAAACAATTTGCACTTCACCAGACTATCATCAACAGTTGCGTAAAAAATTGTATGTGATGATTCGCCAACTAGGACAACCTAATTTTTTTGTGTCCTTTAGTAGTGCAGAGCACCTTTGGAAGCCTTTAATGGATGCATTAAAACATACAAGGAAAAACACTACGAGACCAAGCCAAAATGATTTAGAACAAAATGAACCACGCTCATTAATAAGAAATGATCCTGTAACTTGTGCACATTACTATAGATCTAGAATGGATGCTCTATGCCAGTTAGTACTTCATGATTACAAGTATTATGGACAAATTGTTGACTATTTCTACATCACGGAATTCCAAAAAAGAGGCACTGAGCATGAACATGGTTTATTATGGATAAAATCAACACTGATCTATAGTAAAGACACAAATATTGATATCAAAAATTTTGTTGATAAATACTTACAAACTGATTCATCAGTTCTAACAAAATATCTTAGAACCATCCAACATCATCGCCACACAATAAGTTGTAGGAAACAAAAAAATTCCAATTGCAAATTTCATTTCCCAATACCTCTGATGAAAACAACAAAAAATACTTGAACTGCTTGAATTTGATAGTGAAAAAATGAAAACAAATGCGAGGCTAATATTTGACACAATAAACAATGTCAATTATGATGACAAGGATACATTTGATAAATTTTTGCATTCCATTGGATTGACAAATGACGAATACATACATGCTATCCAACTTTAATTTTGCAAAGAAATCCAGCTGACACCTGGACAAATAGCTTTGCTCAACACATCCCATCAACGTCGATTGCAAACACTAACTCGCAATTTGTACTCAATTCATATGTGGGTGCAATGTACTGCAATTTCTATATGACAAAAGAAGATAAAACACTTACATCTACTTTTAAGAACATCCGCAAAAATCACCTTAAAACAAAATCTGATATGATGAACGCTATTAATTTTTTAGGTAAAGCTTTAGTAAACATGCAACAAATGTCTGCACAGCAAGAAATGCACATTGTGCTATCGCTTCCACTAAATTGTAGTTCACAAAAATGTATTTTCATTAACACATCTCCTATAGAATAACATGAATTTGTTTTGAAAAGAAAAAAAGACTTTCAAAAATAACTAGATGACTCTAAAGACATTATGTGCCCATCAATAATTGACTATTATATTCTATGGCTTGTAGCCAATGACGCCATATGTGTAGCAGGTTTTGGATATAGTTATACAAACAAAGGACAAAAATGCAAATAAGCAACTAAGCCATATGTCATTTGATCTATCAGATATAACAAGCACAAAGACATTGAAAATTATTGTAGAGAACAATTAATGTTATACTATCTGTATCAGGTCGATGAAAGTACGATCAAGCAACACCATCAAAGTTGGCAGTCTCCATATATTGCATTAGAAAAAAACAGCTAGACAAAATGAACAAAAATTCAGATTTGTTACTGGACCTACATGGGTGACATATATGATGCAATCAAAACAATAGAAACACAACCTGAACAAATATTTTACATAGATAGCCTTAAAGAAAATGAAACAAAGAATATAGTAGTTGACAAGTATGTTAATGTAACATATGAAAAGTATGATTTTCAAAGTGATTTGTAACATTTTTAGCATACAAAGAACTTGACTCTACTATCTACAAGATCGTATGAAATTGTCAAACAACTGAATATACTAGAAGACATAGAGTATTATAAGTTAATGCAACAATTAAATCTGGAACAAGCAAACTTAGTAGCTGATGTGATAGTAAGAGAACTATGTAGCCCAGATGATCCAATTCATTTTCTCTTGACAGGAGGTGCAGGAATAGGAAAAACGTTCACAGCACTGGAAATTTTCTAGTCATTGGTGTGCATAGATAATGGAAAATTGCCTTATAATCCATCACAACTAAAAGAAATAATCACAACATAGATAGGAAAAGTTGCATTCAACGAAGGTGATGTCACATTGCATTCTGCATTCTACTTACCCTTTAACAATAGTGATTGTTCATCACTAAACAGTGAAAAGTTAGATATGTTATCAAAGCACTTTGAACAACTTCATCTAGTTCTTATAGACGAGGCATCACTTGTTGGTGCAACAATGCTTTAATAGATTGATAAGTAACTTCGTCAAATCCTGCATACACCAACATCATATTTTGCTAATGTTGACATGATATTGTCTGGTGATCTCTACCAAGCAGACCCCATAAAAGACTCTGTTATCTTTGAAAATCCATGAATAAACAAAAACATAGGCCCATACACCTTTTGGACAAAGAAAATAGAATGTTACAAAATATATACATCAATGCATAAAAAATACATGATCTTCATCGATGTCCTAAATAGGATGAGATTAAACACATGAAGTGGTACATATATTTCATACATTAATGACAATTTCCATAGGCTACTACCTTTAGATTCACTTTTTCCATTTATTTTCTACCAAAACAAGGATGTTCGTAATCATAATACGAAAATTCTTTCACTTAAAAATGGTTAAGAAATACACTAAAGGCTATTGATGAACATGAAATTGCTCAATCAAATTATTTTTCTTTTGAAAAGAAAGTATCATTACCATCAACAATAGTAGTCAAACCAAACATGTTAGTTGAGTTATATGCTAGAAACTACAATACCAATGATGGCTTAGTCAACAGTGCTAAAGGAATTCTCAGATGCTACTCATCCAATAACAATGTAAATGACATTGTTTGGATAGAATTTCAAGATGTCAACATTGGAAAACATCAAAGAATTAAATTCAAGGAGTCGTATGACATAAATATCTTGTCAACCTAGACACCAATTTTCTGAATTGCAAAAGCATTGGCAATGTCTCACAACAAATCACAAATCACAATCAAAAAACAATTCCCACTACAATTAGCTTGTGCATGAACAATACATCGAACACAAGGACTAACATTGGATTAAGTTTTATTTGACCCAAATGGTGTCACCAAACACAGCCTAGTCTATACTACACTATCACGTGTTAAAACCATTGATTCGTTATACTTGATTAACAAGCTAACACCCAAAAATTTTCATGTACAAAACAAGATCTTAGATGAAATGAAGCGACTAGAAGCAACTACTTCTTCGAAACTGAAAGTTACGAAAATAAAATCTAACAACCCAAATCTTTTATCAATTGAAAGTATAAATACACGTAGTCTACATGCACATCTTAGTGACATCATCCATGATGCAGACCTGTTGGATAATATGACTCTATTTTTTCAAGAAACACATTTGCACATTCCAACCAAACACAAATAATTCCTACCATTCAACTTTGTCATAGCAAACTACATCCATGGCATCCTTACCTATGTAAACAAGAACATATTGACCAAAGCAACAAAAACACTTTATAGCAACAAAATGGAGCTCACACTAATTGACATATACTCCAAAAACCAATTTTGTTAATGAACATTTATGCAACGCCTTCTGAACAAGTGTGCACAATAATGGAACTCATTAGAAAAGAAAAATCACAAACCACATATGTTAATTGTGTGTTCTTAATCATTGGTGACTTTAAAATTGATATTCAATTGGAAACAACTCGTATTCAGGCTCTTACACAATACATGAAAAATGAGAACTTGCAAGAAATAAGGATTAAGTTATGTTCACAATAAAAAATAGCAATAGATCATATCTGGACAAGTTTTACCATTGAGCAATGCGAGTTCAATATTGCAAATGCATATTGGTTGGATCATAGCATAATTTATGCTTTGCTACAACTCTGATCAAAATCATAATTTGTGCTTTCCTGCAACTCTTACCAAAACATGGTATATGCTTTCTTGCATTTTTGGTCACAAAAAAAGCCAACTTTCTCTACATTGCTCATTTGCAGCAATCCAACCTGTTTCTTTGAATCCCTCTTTCACAACATTCTAGGTACAATAACTTGCCTTGATTTAGATTCATCGGTACATCTGATTTGTTTTTTGTCTTCTAATTTCAATGCTTCCTATTTTCATTAGAAAATTTTCTCAGCAAAAACTGAGATATGTTTAAGTTAGACAACAATGTTTCAAATATCTAGCTCTGCTAAAATGTTTTCAATAACTGACTTACAATGCATTTGTTTCCTTTTTGTGTTTTCACACATGTACCAATAGAAAAAATGTCAACCTGTAAAGCAAATAGTGCAACCAACACAAATTAATGCATTCAAAAAATAGACAGTGCAACAAGCATACTGCGAAAAGAAAAAACAACAAAACGACAAATAGCACCATCGTCCATAATGGATATTTGCATAGGAAGTGTAAAAAATATTTTCGAAGGTGATGTGTTAGTGTTGTATGGTCTTTCTTTGACTCCAGTACCTTCCTCACCACCAAAGACATAGGTTGTGCATGCTGACCTTGTTGATTTGCATGACCAGCTTACAATAACTGTGAACATAAGTGATAAACTAATCTCTCAATTTGCCTCCTATTTCTTTGTTAGAAAAAGTGTTTGCATAACAGGATTCAACATCACTAAGAAAAGAAAATATGAAAGAGGTGATGTTGACCATAGCATCTCAATGAATTTAGCATCTCTTGTTGAAACAATACTAGTGATTTATCCTTAATGTTGGCTTATTCTAGACACTACAATTGCTACGCTTTTAGAAGCAAAAATAGACTATTCTGTTGGAAGCTTCGCAACACTTATCATAGGATGCCAACAAAACAATCGTCAATTTGAACTATATGTCAAATATGGTGAAACAACAACGACTGTGGCACAATATTGTGTCAAATCTTCTGCTCTATTATGCTTAGCATTTTATATGTCCATTTTTTCTCTCTCTTGCAAAATTTTGACTTGAATTTTTTTCAATTGTATTTGAGAATTTATGATTTAATGCCTTTTCTGTCAAAACTAACCAAAATTTTTACTTGGTTTTCTTTTAGGTGTATCTAAACAAACAACACAAATAAATATTTGTTCAACTACAACAAGATATAATTAGAGGAAAAACAATGTTGCTTCTCTTCAAAAACATGTTTCGAGGTGGGCCAAGATAATCCCATACCATACATACATGTCTATCAACTTTCTTTGAACCACTTAATGATCAATTGACAAAATCTTATCTACAGACTCTTGCCAAAAAAAACATTCAGGAAAGTGTTCATTTTCTTTTGAACTACTACTCATTTATAGAATATGCCAAAAACAAATGTTCATTTGCAAATGCATTTGAACTTTTTATAGCCATTTCTCTATTTCTTCTTGAACTATTCACTTTTTCTTTACTAATTTTTCTTTTCCTTATATTGTTCATGTACTATAAACATAACAAGAATATTTGTATGCCCAATTGAACTATTTTAGATTATTGGAATTGTCAAACCAACTAATCTATTTTGTCCACCATACAAACCATTCTGCAGCGACTGTAAACAACTAATTAGAACAATGGATTGTCCAGTCAATGACATCCTTTATTGTACAAACTGTGGTGACAAGAAGATATTATCTTATGAACATAGTCTGCAATGTACAATAAAATATGAATATGGCAAGCTAGACTGCATGCTTCCAAAAGCTCTTCTTCAAATCTTGTTTCCAAGTCTTCTGCAAGTACCTTTTGTAGAATATAAGTGAAACATCACTGCAACTGTCTTCATGCTACGTGCATTTTCACTAAAGGGAACCTTCACAATTTCGATGGACAACGTCATTCTCAATATCAAGCAGATCTAATACCTTCAGTTACTCTATGATACCTTCAATTACTCTGTAAATCTTAATTTTGACGATATGCATGTCAATAGTTCTACTAACTCTCAGTTTTTGTAACATGCATCTTATCATTGTTAATATACTTTTAAACAAATTGAAATGATCATTGTTTTTTTATGTTCTGTTCTTAACTAGTCATATGTAACATAATTACAATCTATTGCTTCCTTTAAACTTGAAATATGTAAAAACCTCCACCTCTAGAAATATACACTTTTATTGTTGTATGGTAATGAAACATTCTGAAGAAATTCATATTCCTCCACCACAAGCATACATAGCATGTGCCTGATTGCAAAAAAGGAGTTATCCTTTTCCATAGCTTTGCTTGGGCTAAAATTATTGAGTGCTGAAATCCCTATATTTTTCCTTGTAGCTGAAACCTTCTCAAATATGAATTGGTGTTGACCACGGTTCCCAAAAACAAAGTTTACTACTATTGATAATTATTTATCAAGTCCGTTGAGGAATTTACCTTTCTACCGCTACAAGTACATCATGAAATTGGGTCAAACATAGTTTCCAAACTTTCTTTTTTCAGATGATGCCACATCAAGTCCAATTTCTAGAGAACATGATTCTACATGAGCAAGGTTAAATTAGCAATATCAAAAATAAAGGAAGTGATTAGGATGCCATTTTTCTTACTAATGTATTCAACATACCACACATAGACACAGTCAATTGATCCATTTCCTCGTACTTTGCATATCTCTTGTTTGTGTTTGATTCTTTTGGAAGAAAATCGTTGGTAGAAGTAACTAGTATTGTGAACTAGCCTTGAGTAGGCCAAGGATTTTAACAATAAATGTCAGTCCACCAAGTTTAAAAGCTATAGTTGCTAGCATTGTGAACAACTTCTTAATTTTAGCAACATTCTTGACATCAGTGGAAGTTCAATACAACTAGAAGAAAATATTTTGTAGAAGCAACTAGCATCTTGAAATAGCGTTGAGCAACCCATGATTTTTAAGAATAAATTTTCCCTTTTGCCTTCTCATTAATGAGGTTCGAGGTTTGAGCTAATCTCAATCTAGCATACCACACATTCCAACTTCCGAGAGATACATTTTTATGGCTCATATATTATTCTCAGTTAACATGAACTTACAACTGCGATGCTCTCAGGTCTTCCTTTTATATTGAAGTTCCTATCAACTATGTATGAAGTCCTCGTCACCAAGAAGGCTCCAAATGTTGGGTTACAAGACAAGCAAGCCTCAATAGTTCTACTAGTTCTTAGTTTTTTTAACATGCATCTTGTCATTGTTAATAGACTTCTCAACAAAAATATATGATCAATGCATTCATCGTTCTGTTATATATATTATATATATATATATATATATATATATATATATATATATATATATAGATATTTATATATATATTATATATATATATATATATATATTATATATATTCCTGGTTACATTCTAATGTTCAATTTTGATATGATTCCTGCCTCTTCTTTACCAATTCCAAGATCTAGCTAAATTGTTTGTTGATCTTTAGTGATGCAACAACCTCCTCGCCATATCTTAATGACTAGTGGGAGGCTCAATGACAACATTGTTGTTTGATTTTGAGTTTGTAGTTGGCAGCAATGTAATGGGTCATTATGTGAGGCATAAAACTCATATTTTTACCAAGCTTAGCTCATAATCTATTGTTTGGGTATGTTGGGTTATGAGACAAGTAAGTAGTTTCCCTTAAGCATACATAGCATGTGTCTGACCACAAAAAAGTGTTATCCTTTTCCATGGTTTTACTTGGGCTAAAATTATTGACTACTAAAATCCCTATATTTTTCCTTGTAGTTGAAACCTTCTCAAATATGAACTGGTGTTTACCACTGTTCCCAACAACAAAGTTTACTACTATTGGTAATGTTGTCTAAAGTCTATTGAGGAATTTATCTTTTTGCTGCTACAAGTACATCAGTAGTGCCAAAACATCAAAAGAAAAATGGGGCACACGTGTGTGAAAATAAAGCTATAACTTGTGAGATTTGTCTGAGGGAATTTCACCAAATAAAGGGGAGGCTCCGAATATGTATCCAAACATAACAGTCACTTGGAATTCAAGCTATTTAACATTTATGAATATCAAACTGTCATCCTAAGATATATCTGAGAAATTTTTCGCAAATAAAGATGAAAACATACGATGTGGCCAACAACATCAATCACTTCAAACAAAAGTTAGAGATGCTAGCACTTGTTGAGGCACCAATTCAAAATGTACAAGCAGTCATCACCTTTCTTGCATTACTAGCCTAATCTTATGACAGTCTAGTCACTTCACTTGGCATTCTACCTAAGCAAGGTGAAATTAGCAATATCAACAATAAAGGAAGTGGTTAGCATGCCTTTTTCCTTACCAATGTATTCAGCAGATGTTCTGATGATGCCACATCACACAAACAACACAGGGTGTGACAGAGTGTGTAGTTTTGTTTGCTCTAATGTGGAATATTTATTATGAAAGCATGACACAAGGTTCTCTCTAGTGCCTCTTGCTCTTTGATGAATGTATCTAGGATGGATTCATTAGTCACCTTCTCCACTCTTGGGAATGAGAGGTCGAGGTCTTTAACAACAAATATCAGTCCACCAAGTTTAAAAGCTACAATTGATAGCATTGTGAACAGATTCTTAATTTTAGCAATGTTCTTGACGTCAATGGGAGTTCAGTACTCCTGGAAGAAAATCTTTGATAAAAGCAACTAGCATCTTGAACTAGCCTTGAGCAACCCAAGATTTCTATGCTAATATCAATCCAACATACCACACATACCATCTTCCCAGAGATGCATTTTTGTGGCTCATATATTATTCTCAGTTAACATGAACTTACAACTACCATGCTCTCAGGTCTTCTTTTTATATCAATGTTCCTCTCAACTCTATATGAAATCCTCCTCACCAAGATGTTCAAATTTGATATGATTCCTGCCTCTTCTTTATCGGTTCCATGAGCTAGCTAAATTGACGGTTGATATTTAGTTATGCAACAACCTCCTTGCAATGTCTTAATGACTAGTGGGAGTCTCAGTGATAGCATTGCTATTTGATTTTGTGTTTGCAGTTTGTAGCAATGTAATGGGTCATTGTGTGAGGCATAAACCTCATATTTTTACCAAGCTTAACTCATAATCTATTGTTTGGGTATGTTCGGTTACGAGACAAGCAGTTAGTTTCCCTTAAGCATACATAGCATGTGCCTACTCATTAACCATATCTAATTAAAATGGAATAACTCTTTGTTAACAATAATAAATTTTATCACTTAAAACAATTAATAAAACTTAATATGTTATGTGATCTCTTTAAAAATTGGATTAACATAACAATGTAAACCATCCCTATGTTACACACGTGGCACTAGCACTATGTTGAGGGGACCATCTTGTGGTAGGAAATCAGTTGGCTTCATCTGTTTTGAAGATCGTTTGTACTAAGTCTGATAGCATATGGTTCTGTTTGTTGGTTTTTATGTAGAAATGGAAATGGATTTTTCTACAGTATTTTTTTTAAGTTAATTTTAATTAAAATTTGGTAAATAATTTTAAAAATTTGAGTTCAATTTTTTTAATTTATATAATTTGGGGTTTTCCAAGGTGTTGGATTCATTTATGCATTCAAAAATATAATTTAAACAACAAAAAATCACAATATTGCTTGATATTGTATCGTTGAATTCCGGTGAAAACTCATTTCATTTATATTATACTACACCATATAAATTAATTAAGAAGATTTGTTCGTAATATGTATTTAAAATAAAAGTGAGAGTGACAATTTTCTCATTGTTTAAATGTAGAGTAAAAATAGCATAATAAATTTATTTAATAAACTATTAATGGTCAAAATAGATTTGGACCAGTTCAAACATTAGAGGTTTTTGTCCTTTTTGTTCAAATCGAGGGATACAATTCTTGGTGAGATTGTAAATTTTAGTTGTTTAAAACATGTTTTTGAATGAAGATGTGGATTTAGCACCTTAAAAAACCTCTAGGTTACTCAATTTTTGTAGATCACATAGCCAAAACTTAGAATTCCAAGAAAACCCTACCAATTTCGGGCAAAATTGACAAAAAAAAGGAAAAAAGATGTAACAGTTAGACAACTGCAATAAAATTATCACTCTAACATACAGGAAGAAGATTGAGCATTCTTATCCAAATCAAAATTTTTAACGAAAATGAATTGAAACCATGGAAGCACAACTTTATAAAAGGTAAACTTTCTCCATATGTTAATGATTATTACTAATAACACATGCTTTATTTAAAATTGAGAGAAAATCCATGATCATAAAAGTGAATATTTTTCACAAAAATGTATACCCATTGGATGCCTTAAAAAGAAGCCATCAATTACAAATCCAAGTTTGAGATTTTTTAACAATGCTCATAAGTGATTAACTCTATCAACATATGATATCACATTTTAGAGAATGATCACCTTCTCCCTTAATCCTTTTCTCTTAATTTATTAAATAACTATATTTGATCTCACAAGCTTTTAAATCTTTATTTTTACTACTAATATTATTTTCATCGTTTGTTAGTTTGTCTACAAACCTTCTAAAAAAATGATCTAGCGTTGAACACGGTTCCCAAAAACAAATTTTACTTCTATTGGTAATTTTGTCTCAAGTCTATTGAGCAATTTATCTTTCTGTTGCTGCAAGTACATCAGCAGTGCCAAAACACCAAAAGCAAAATGGGGTAGACGTGTGAAAATAAATTTGTAACTTGTGAGGTTTGTTTGCGGGAATTTCACCAAATAAAGAGGAGGCTCTTAATATGTAGCCAAGCACAACAATGACTTGGAATTCAAGTTGTTTAACATTTATGAATATCAAGTTGTCATCCTAAGATATATTTGAGGAATTTTTCCCAAATAAAGATGACAACATAAGATGTGGCCAACAACATCAATCATTTCAAAAAATTGTTAGAGATGCTAGCACCTCTTGAAGCACCAATTCAAAATGTAAATGCAGTCATCACCTTGCCTGCATTACTAACCTAATCTTATGACAGTTTGGTCACCTCACATGACATTCAACCTAGGCAAGGTGAAATTAGAAATATCAACAATAAAGAAAGTGGTTAGAATGCCTTTTGCCTTACTAATGTATTCAGCAGATGTTCTGACGATGCCACATCACAGAAACAATAGAGAATGTGACAGAGTGTACAACTTTGTCTGCTCCAATGTCTTTGTCTTCAGTTTTAGATCAGGAACTTCTTTTATCCATCCTCTAGTTGCCTACCTCACTGAGGTGCGTCATGGGGAGCGCTCTGCTCTTATCCACTGCCTGGGGGTGGTTTGGATATAATCATTAGTGTAGTGCATATTAACAAGGAATGGCCCACTTGAGGGTAGGAAGCTGAGGAGGAAATCATGTAAAATTACATTAACCTAGAACTGTAGTTTACTAAGATGTGTTTGACATAGCAAAGCACCCTTGAAGTTCAGTAGCATTTACAGATTGAAACAACTTCTTAATTTTAGCAACGTTAACATGAACTTACAACTGCCATGCAGCCTCCAAATGTTGGGTTATGAGACAAGCAAGCCTCAACAATTCTACTAGTTCTCAGTTTTTTTACATGCATCTTATCATTGTTAATAGACTTACATTCTAATGTCCAAATTTGATATGACTCCTCTCGCTTCTTTATTGGTTCCAGGAGCGAGCTAAATTGTTTGTTGATCTTTAGTGATGCAAAAACCTCTTTATCATGTCTTAATGACTAGTTATGATGAAAATTCAGACTTACAGCTCCCCCTCGATTGTCTATTCGACATCAGGAAAAACTACAATACAAACTATTTGACACTGGCAAGCACTCGCTGCTTCACAGCTTGCCTTACTTTATCTATAGCTGTAGAGACAGTAAGTTGTTGAGGTAGAATAGTTCAGAGTATTGAAGATCTATTCGTAAATGATTAAATGTGTAAACGAATAATCCAATCATCAGGAAAGTGTTTTAAAATGACAAGGAAAACCCTAACTCATGGCCATCATCAATCCTTTAGGTTTGAATTTCCATTTCCTATATGATCAAACAGTTGAGTTGACGTGTCAACACCATGTTATAACACATACTCATAAGAGTTACACATCATATCTATGGAAGACTCCAAAATCACATTGTTGATATTGTACCACATGGAGAACGAGAACCGAAGTTGAAAAATTTATATTAAGAAATTTTGAATATGATTAATACATACAAAATCCCAAGAATTGAGTTAATATATAATGTATATTTTGATGGTATAAGTTATAATCATATGGTATCATAGAAGATTTTAGGGGTGAATGTTCGCCTTTGGGTGAAATTAAGGGGTTTTAAATTTTTAGTCGGCGAATATTTTGTATCATAGTATATTTTTACAAATCACCTCAAATAGCCCACCTTATTTTAAGGGAGAGGGTAAAAAAGGTAAATTTAGCGCTTGAAATTAGGAGTTACAACCTTCCAGGGGTGAATGTTCGCCTTTTGGCAAAATTAAGGGGTTTTAAATTTTTAGTCGGCGAATATTTTGTATCATAGTACATTTTTACAAATCACCTCAAATATCCCACCTTATTTTAAGGGAGAGGGTAAAAAAGGTAAATTTAGCGCTTGAAATTAGGAGTTACAACCTTCCATTCGCCCATTTTCAAGGACAAGTTTTATTTAAGTGAATCCATTCGCCCATTTTCAAGAATAGGTTTTATTTAAGTGAATCCTATGGGCCAAATACCATATTTATAAAAGAGGTATGGTAAATTAATAGAAATTAAAAATATAAATAAATGAGAGGTATGGTAAATAAATAAAGCATTTTTGATATTTACTCCATAAGTCACCTTATATACATGCAAGGGTGTAAACAAATAAAAATATAAGTAAAGTTGAGGTACGGTAAATAAATAAAATGTCTTTTTATACTTATTCAAAAGGTATGGTAAATAAATAAAAATATAAATAAATTAGACGTATGGTAAATAAATAAAACTTCTTTTTATATTTAGTCCATAACCCTCGTTCTATTTATGAAGGCTCGAGAAAGAGGTTTTATTTAAGTGAATCCTGTGGGAAAAATACCATATTTGTAAAAGAGGTATGATAAATTAATAAAAATATAAATAAATGAGAGGTATGGTAAAGAAATAAAACATTTTTTTATATTTACTCCATAAGTCACCTTATATTTACGAACACTCAAAAAATGTCTTATATTTAGGTGAAACCTATGGGCAAAATACTATGGGACAAATACCATAGACTAGATTGTTATTAATACCATGCAAAAAAACATTATTAACCCTAATATTAGTATTAATAAAAATAAAAATGGCACATGGTATTGACCCATGGTATTCACCTGGAATGTAGCCTATTTAAATGGGAGAATTAAACCAGCATAGATCCATCTTTACTCTAGATCTACTAACCTCCGAGAGGTATCAAATATCGTGATATACAAACTAGCATAGAGTGAAAAAATATTTGATCCCTCTCAGGGCTTGGTGGATCAAAGTAAAAATGGATGTTGTAATTTAATGTATGTTAAACATTTTAGCTTGGTTAAAATAAAAAATAAAATAAAAATCAACTATTATTTTTATTATTTTTATAAATTACTAATAGTAATTTTTAAGCTTCCAGGTTTATGATAACCCATGGTAATACCAAGATCTTACAAGATTTATAATTGAGTAAAATATTCGCCATGCATGGTGAGAGATTCACCAAAAAATTATATATACATATTATATTATTGATAAAATCGCCTTCAATTTTTCCTATATACCATGGAGATTCGCCCATTTATTATACTTACAAATTTAGGGGGGGTTCTTAAAATTTTCCCTGATTGAGCTGCTGTGGATATGGTTTTCTTTTTGCAATCATAGTTATCCTCTCTATGTTTTTACATATGAAATATGGAATACTGATCATTCTGACCCTGGTGAAGTGCATAAGTAATCTGATATGGTAGGCATAAAGTCTCGAGAACCTACCCTCACATGTGAAGTATTTGATGATAAGTTTCATGAGTGGAACATACCGGTCCTCCAAGAATTTGAAAGGAAACACCCTGCTAAGTTTACCATGATATTTGGCTTTGATATATGGTTCATAATGTTTCTTACTGATATTCTGCCTTTTGTTCCACTTTTCCCCTACATCTGGCATTCTAGTAGCTTCTGCAATAATAGCTTGTGAAAGAGTGAAATTGATCCCAGCAAGGTGCACCACATTATTCTCCATGTTTATGACAAACTGCCTTGCTAACTCATGATGGTATTTAACCCTCTCAACCATCTCACAAAACTCGAAACAAGACTGATATCTGAAACATGTGGTAGCAAGAGGGCAAGCAAGGAGTTCAATCATGCTAATAGGTTCATCCCTAATAATTTTTCCACCCTTGTGAGGTCTCTTGGGTTGTACATTTCTTTCCCTTGAGCTATCACTAAGTGTTTCTTCTTCATAACTTGATTCACTGCTTCTTGTCATGGTGCTTGTCTTAGCGATGTGATGTGATGATGATATGATGGAAAATGTAATGGGTGAGGACAAGGAGATTAGTATGAAGATATTTTACAAATGTGGAATGGAGTTGGGGAATGAAGGGACATGTTTAGGAAATTAGGGTTTTGATAGGGACTTAGGGTTTGATGAAGGCAGTGATTTTTCTTAGGGGAGTGGGATAGGGAAAATGGAATTAATACATTGATTTAGGGCAATGAAATATAGAAAAGGGGAAAAATATGTTGATTTTGTTATGGAGTGAAAGTTTTTCAATTAAATGGAAATTTATGAAGACAAGCTAGGGTTTGATTTTCAAGATGCAAAATTCATGAAGAAAACATGTAGAAGACCAAATTCAGCTCAAGATCAATTAGAATTTACTTGTAGGAGATAAATACAGTGTTTGAGAGAGTTTTGGGTGATTTGGAATGATTTTGGAACCTCCTTGGCCAATGCGCAACACACTGGGCCCAATGCGCAATGCCCTCCTGATGTGTAGCGCCTTTGTAACTTAACACTGGCTGAAACTGGCTGATGCACAGTGCCGGTTTGATGCGCGGCACCAATGCTCTGATGCCCAGCGCCAGGCAGATTTACTACAAAAACAGGGTTTTCACCTTCTTTTTCTTGATTTTCCTCCAAATCGCGATTTTAGCTCTTCAAGGATGTTTTGCACAATGAAATAGATGACTAGCATAATTTCACTTTATATATGGATGCACTTTTAATTTTTCCTCATTTCAAACCCACTTTTATAAAGTCCTAGTCACTTTTGCTCAAAAACTCTGTTTTTCATTTGAAGTGTGACTTTTCTTGATCAATTGATGGACTGATGCATTGGTGCTTTTGTTTTTTGCAGTGGCTAGAGTTTGGAAAGGTGACCAAGAGCAGCTTGATGAACTTATTACATATAGAAACACTTTAAATTACATGAAATTTGTACATAAAATAAAAAACTCTATTTTCACCTCAAAACAAAGTTTTGAGGTAAAAACCATTTATTGGGCATATCATTAGTGAATTTATGATTCTATGAACTTATGAAACCTCCTCATGTGCTCGCTGACCTTTTATTGAGTTTTGGATGACCATGATAGCAAACCCTAGACCTAGTGAGACGAAAACCCTCAAACTAACTTTTGTAAATGAAATGAAGCAAAATGACAGTAAATGACCTAAAACATGTAAAAACAGGCCAGTAAGTGAATGTCATGAAGGAAATTGACATGAACCCCTACCATCAGTTCATCCATGACCTAATGGAATGCGGCTGATCAAATGGGACACTTAATATGCATGCAAAAGGAGAAATTTGATCACTGATGGAGGGATGAAGATACCGACACTAACATTCGCTCCAATGGGGATGGTAGCTCCTAGGAGGTGCCAAGAACCATAGATCTCTAGAAAAGCAGATAAGTGCCTTCATCCATTGGGCAATATGGAGTCAACATCTTGGCAATAAAAACATCAAAACTCAAGGCGCAAGACTCAAGACTCATAACTGAAATGAATAAGAACTACGACTAACTCAAAACTAAAACAAGACACTCAAAAGCTGAAACTAGACACTCAGCAGCTGAAACTATCTCAAAGCTGACGAAAAAAAATGACTAAAGACTTACTTAACTGAAACAAGTACTTACAAAGCTTTTTAATGGCAATAGTCCATCGATATTTGAGGGCTTCAAATCATGATGAGAACCACCTACCTACCGATGAAATGTGTACAGTCATGTGAAGTGGGCCTTCCAATGTAACCAATCCAACAAATGGCTACTCACTGAAATTTTTCTCTCACTTTTGCCGAGCAGGTAGAATGATGTACATGTAGGCAACTCACAATAACAACTGAAACCAAGGCTTATGCTAACGAATCAGGCAACATCCATATTCTCTAGTGCTTGCAAAAGAATTTTGAGAGGATCTTGAAAGTTTTGAAGCTCTAACTCATATTGAGATCCAGTAGCAAAGACACAAGTACTCCCTTCATTTTGATCTGAAAGAATAGTTGGTTGCTGATTGATAGGAAGGCATAGAGCAGTGTAAGATTATACTATTTGAGTATTAGCTGTAAATTCCTCGACCATGAGAAATTCTGACTTGAATTCTAGCATATTGTGTCTCTTAGGCTCACACTCCGCAATGTCATAATCTAAGCCTTTCTTAAACAGAAAACATTCTTCAAGAGTATCAAACATGACAGACATATCATCTTCATGAAAGAAAACATTATATGTTCGCTGATCTATAAAGCTAATTTCAAGACTATCATCATTTTCAAAAGTGGAAGAAGCTTCACCAACACCTTCTTGACCATGTGCACACTGCAAACTTTCATTAGCTTGGGCTGTAACATGACCTTTCAAGAGTTGATCTATCTCATCTTCAGACAAAGGAGATAATTTCTTTTGCTCAAACAATGATTGTATTCATTAATTTCAAACAAAGGAGTATACAAATTTTCCCCATACTGTTGATTCATTTTATATGATTCATGTTGACTATCAAGATGCAAAATTCCTTCATCTTCAAGCAAAGAAGAAGATACTATATGCTGACTATGATCTTGTGTAACAAAGTGACTGGTTCCAATGATTTCCTCATCATCATGATTTGAATGTCCCTCATCATCATGATCTGAATCTCCCTCATCATCATGATCTGAATCTAGATCTGAATTAGTCAACTTGACTTTATCACAATCTGAAATTGAAACTTGATTTCTTTGCATACTGTCTTCTGCTATGAGCAGATCGGAAGTAAGACCTTCTCTTTCATCATTTTCAATTGTAATAAGATCTTGAACCTGCTGCAAATTTTCCTGATCATCTTGATAAGTATCGCTCTCTTGATGATGTTGAAATGGATTTTCATACAGGGTTTCCATGATCTCATTGTCCATGAAGTCATCATCTTCATAAATTCTATCAAGATTTTCAATAAAACTATAAACATGTTTGCAACAGTTCTAAACTAAATTTAATGATCGATAGGATTCTTTATACCTTTCAAAGAACATGGCATGAAAATCCTTCAAATAGTAAATACAAGTAGGTGGCAAACTTTCATACCAAGATCGGGCTTCACCTTCCAGAGTGGCCATGAATATCTCCATCAAGCAATCTTCAGGAAAATCAACTTTCAACTTGTGATTATGCATGTGAAATCTAACCAGATTTAAAGCAACATCATTCCTATCATCATCTTTAAACATAGGCAAATTCATTTGCAAATCTACCTTCAGAATTTTATTTGGGAAACCTGGAATGTGATCTTAGCTCATGGGAGCATACCTTCAATCTAGCAAATCCATTTTGATAACAATGAATTCACCAAGAAATTATTCAGGCTATTGGTTCTTGAAGAGTAGAGTTGCCATAAAAATTCCGAACCTTGGGATTTTTCGACACTGGAGCCGCCAGGTGAATGATTTCAGCCTTCTGGTGTCTGATCATTGTCCACCATCAACAATTAGATATAAAATTGATACATTTTTCTGAGGAACATAAAACTACGTTCCCCAGTATGGTCGCCGCTATGTTAGTGCCTAAATCTATCTCAGGCTAAAGAAAGGCAGGTCTAGGGTAACATCAAACCACGCTTAACCTGGTAGCTAGCCCTACCAGGCCGAGAGAGGGCTCTCTCCTTGTCAATCTAAATTAGGATTTTGGCAACTAGGGCTTGAGATTATTGAAATTTAATGTTGATTTTAGGCTAGGTATATTTTCTCAGAGTATTTTGATTGATTTTAATGGTTGGTTGCTGGATCAGATGAGGCAGGCAGCTTTGGGTCTGGGAAATCAACTCAGATTTGCAGAGGTTTCTGTGGGGCAAGGTAGGAAAGTGTTTTAGCACTTTGAATTTGATGTTATGGTGAGTCTAAAGACTGGTGAGGAGTTGGAGAGGGCATGAATGGTTCATGAATCCTCTTCAAATGGCAGAAAACATTTAAAACTAAATGTAACCTCAAGGTAGAGCATTGAACATCAATGGATTCCAGTTATTAATCTTGATTCATTTAGTTATGCAGAAAAAGATAGATGATGGCACATATACACATAATAGAAACTAAATAACAGAGGAGAAAACAATGCCAATACACATTACCACAAGAATCCCACAAAATGTTGCAAAACTCCAGTTCATTTCCCTGCCAAACTGTAGAAGTGATTTACAATAGTGCTCAATGCATCCACAAAAGTCCAACCTTGATAAATTACTAACAAAGTACAAGATATAGGCATCAAACCACCTATGCTAGCCATCAGGGGTCGAATCCATGAGTCAAGGAGTTGTTTCAACAACATCCAAACTAGGAACTAGAAAATAGGCAGTGGAACAACTTGCCTCTAAAATCATGGAAACTGATTCATTCATCCTCAAACCAATTCTAACTGATGTATCTACCCCCACAAGTCATTTTTCATCATATTTACATCATAGTACATCATATTACATCATTAATTTACCAAAGAGATAAGAAAAAGTCAACTGACAATCAAACTAGGCGAAATTCTAAGTTTTTAGGCAAAATTGGCAAAAATTTGCTTGATGCGCAACACCTTGATGTGAAACGCCACTTCAAGGCTGAAGTTGGAGGCCTTCCACTTCAAAAAATCAGGCCCGGGATAGGTTGTTGGAAAGCTCTACCTATCTACTTTCTGGAACAACTAGAATTTTTGGATCTGGAGTCCATTTGCTCCTTCAAAAATCATTTCTCCCAAGACTGGTTCCTGTGGGTCCAAAAAGTGGGAGAGAGGGCATTTTTTAGGTGTTTTTTGCCCTTTAAGTGACCTAGATCTCCTCCAAACCTTATGAAACTTTCTGGGTTTAATTATTTTTCCATGAGGAATCCAAAAATGCAAGCCATTTTTCAAAATATTGATCCAAATCAATGCGCAGTGCCGGTGGCGCTACGCATCAGCTGAAAATTCTTGTGTTTTGAATTACAAAATTGTGAAATGACAAAATTTTCCCAAAATTTCTTCAAATTTGGCAAGAAGCAAGCTTACTAATTGCTTTGCTAAGCCAAATGAAGCTTCAGCCAAAATTTTAAGTTTATCTTGCTCCTTTTTGGCTCTTAAGGCTCTCTTTAACTTAGCTTTTAGGATATTTATCCTTGTCTTGCAAATTCTATTCCGTGCTAAGTAATGATAAGCCATATGGCGCATAATTTTCTTCTCTTTTTTAGCCTTATCAAGCATCTTCTCAAGGTGGATGTTCACTCTTTCCAACCATGATTCTCGGTTAGCCTCAATTTCTTTCTCAAGGGATGTCATCTTGATTTTTCTTCTTTTTGCCACTTGTCTGTTTTCTCTAATTGTTTGCAACTCCATAATATCTTGTTTGTCCTCTAGTTGCTTGTTCTCCTGCTCAAGAAAGTTAATGATCCATTTGGCCCTCTCAAGGTCAAGTGATAAGGCTTGGATTTCAACCTCCTTCGCTTTGATGATTATATCCTTGAGTCTTGAGCTTTGAGAGCCCAAATCAGTGTCATCTTCCTCAACCAAAACAAAATCTGTGTTTTGCCCTTCAGTAGGGCCTTCTTCATGCACCTGTTGCTTTCCTTTGTCTTTGCCATGTACCTGTTCAGTTGAAGAAGAAGGGAAAGCCCCTTTCACCCCCAATGAATATAACATTTTCCTGTGATCCAGTGAAGGAAACGAGACCCCTTCCATCCCTGGTGGAGATAGTACTCGTTTGGCAGATGCAAAAAGCATCCCAGTGCCTCTTTCATAAGTCCTCCAAGAATTTGAAAGGAAACACCCTGCTAAGTTTACCATGATATTTGGCTTTGATATATAGTTCATAATGCTGCTTACTGATATTCTCCCTTTTGTTCCACTTTTCCCCTACATCTATCATTCTAGGAGCTTCTGCGATAATAGCTGGTGAAAGAGTGAAATTGATCCCAGCAAGGTGCACCACATTATTCTCCATGTTTATGACAAATTGCCTTGCTAACTCATCATGGTATTTAACTGTTAAACACACATGGTGAGGGAGAACAATCAGGAAAGATAAAGCATGCGATACAATTTTTATTCACAAAAGATGTACATTTATAGTACAATATGGTGACCGTTGGGATTCACATCCCAAGGCCCCTTGGACTGCTTTGTCCATTTGACTTCCACGCTAACCCTTTAGGATTAGGTGTCCAACATTCCCCCCCTTAATCCGAAGGGTTATGTATGAGTCCAAGAAAAGAGTTGTAATACAAAATGTGCAATAATGCATGGCAGCACTAGGCTGAATGTGCTCTATGAAATGTTGGAAAAAAAGGGCGGTGGTTTAAGGATAGCCACCAACACTGGAACGCTTAGTGCAGTTCCCGGAACTCTTCCAAACTTGCAAGAAGCTGTAAGTCTTCTGCTAGAGGAAGTGATCCTGTTGTTTTAAAGAGGGAAACCTTCAACCATAAAAGGGAGGCCTCACCCCATACAAAAGGTAAAACTTCAACCTGTAAAAGGGAAGTCTCAACCTGTGATGGTTTAAGGATGACCAACAACTCTGGAATGCTTATGCAATTCCTGGAACTCTTCCAAAACTGGCAAGAAGTTGTAAGTCTTCTGCTAGAGGAAGTGTTCTTAATTTTTGTCTCCGGAACTCTTCCAAAACTGGCAAGAAGCTGAAGTCTTCTGCTAGAGGAAGTGTCCCACATCGCCAACTGAAGGCATGTTCAGGCATCTTTGTCTCTGGCTACAATTCTAAAGCTGGTGTGGCAGGTTGTGGCTCAGGCTCGCTTGATGTGGCTTTGAAGCTTGTAGATGACCATCATTTCCCCCCCTGTCAGATACAAGGTGAGAAGATGGAGAAAACTCAACTGCAAGACTGTTCAATATTCTGGAACAAGTTCTAACATGTGTTTGGAATATTTTCTTGGCTGTTGATGCCCATTGCCAAGAAGCGATCCATCCTAGATGAATCTTTGTTCTCGCAGGATGTTTGTTGTTGAAGCATCTGTGTGAAGAATGGCTAGTTTTATGGTAGTGCTTACATAGATGAAGATCAAAACAGTGATCTTTCAGATGGCCAACTCGATCACAGTGTTGGCATTTCACGATCTGTTGTTATTGTTGTTGCTACTGTGGAAGAGAGGCAGAGTCTGGAACAGCTGGAGCTGAACTGTCATGAAGAGCAGGTGAACTGTCATGAATGAATCCAGCACTCTAAAACTGAATGGGCTTGGTCGTAGTCTGGAATATGAAAAGGACAAGTCCTTGTTAATCCAAGAACGAGTTATGTGCTTTGTTGATGGACAAGTTGTTCAATCAAAGTTCTGATTGATGGGCTTGGGAGTGCAAGATTTGAGTTTTTGCATCTGCATGTACACTGCTTGCCTTATTTCATGAATAGGAACATTATTGACAGCTGTTGATCGGGTGGGTTTGTCTCAATCGTCTGAACAAAAACAGGTTCAAGAATGGTGTCTATTTTGAATGTACTCTTTCTTGCCTGTAGCGTGATTCAAGCTGCAAAATCAATCTTTCCTGTGCATTTGGTAGACATGTCTGAATTTCTAAGAGAAAGGCTTTCTGAATGTGGAATGTGTCATTAGAAGAGATCTGTATTAGAGTTCAAAAAACTCTAATACTTCACGCAATTGATCCCATTTCCCCAAAAAATGCAGTGTCTTAATGATACTTTGAGTTCCTCAGAAAGCTAAAAGCTTCTTGGAAAGATATTTCAAGCTTCTTAAAAAATGGAGCATTACTTTAATCAAAAATCCAAATCTGATGCCAAGACTAGCCAAAACTACTCCACAGTCAATAACAAATCTCTTCGAACTTCTCCAAAAATTATGACAATAAGAAAATCATGGGTATATGGGCCTGAACTTCTCCAAGTCATATTGAAATATATATATGCTAACAACAGTGTTGAAAAAAACCATGGACGCCAACGACCATTCGCATCACTTTTCTCAGGCTGCCTAGTGGCTGCTAGCCCAATGCATACACAGTGAATTTTATGTATTCACACAAAATTCACCAAACGCAGGAGTTACCAACACAATATAGAATGCAATGCTTCCACAAATCTGTCAACTTAGTCATTGGATATCTCTGATTTCTTGTTTGGAAAGTCATTTGATTATTACATTTCTTAATTTGAGTGGCAAAAGTTTGTAAAGCTATTTTGTTCCAGTATAATGTTTATTTGATTTTTAAAAATAATAAATATCAATTTATAATATCTTAATATTAAATTCTAAGTTTTGAGAGGGATTAATTTTTTTATTGTAAAAGTGATTTGCACTTTTAAAAATTTGAACTATATATTTAATAAATCCAAAATCAATCCAAAATAAAGATATATCTGAATTGATTTATTCAATAAATAAATCATTTTTAATAAATTATAAAGCTTTATTTAATATTTAATGAAAAATAATTTAAAATATAAATAAATTATTTTTTAATAAAATTTTAATTTAAATATTATATAAATTATTTTTTAATAATTCAAAATAATGAAAATGAAAATATATATTTATTTAAAATTTAGTGAAAAAATATTTTAAACTAATATCTTTAGAATAAAATAAGATGATGTGGCATTGTAACGATTAGCTAAATATTGGATGAAGTCATGGGGCCAAAAAGTATTATTATTGTAGTTGCAAAGGAGGTTAAGTTGAGCACCATAAGAAAATTATTTTAGGTCTCTCAATATTTAAATTTTAAATTTTGAGTGTTGGATTTCCTCCTTTTTGAATAAGTCGACTCCATGAGAAGCCCCTCGCCTTCATCACTATGAATATGGGCATGGATCCTCCATAAAGTCATGAATTGAACATGTTATCATTTGTGATTTTCTTCTCTAATTTTTGTGGCACTTAGTAATCATGCACACATGTAGTAATAGGTCACATTTTTGGAGTTGGTTGGATTCATCTTTTATGTTCTTTGTTATGTTCTTTTGTTGGGATTTTGGAATCAACTGAGTGGGCTTTTTTTCCCTTGTTTGACTCTCTTTTAATAGATTTCTATGGACTCTTTCTGAGGCTACATGTGTAGGTCCTAGAGGTCATATTTGGCCCACTTCCTTGCAAGGGTTTAAACTTCAAAGAATACAATCTAAGTTTTGAATTCATCCTTCATCACAAAGACTTCTATGGAAAGTTGAGGCATCCTTTTAGACAAGGCTATTTTTGATTCATCTATAGACTAGGCCAAGTTTACTTGCAAATTGTTAAGGTCAATATGAGGCTATTGTGGGTTATCTAAGGTTACATCTGTTGCTTCATGTGATCTTTATTCATTGTTTTTATAGACAACTACTATGGCATATTTCAATCCTTTCTGAAGTCAATTTGAATTTTTGGGTTGAGGTAGAATGGGCATATCTTGAAGCGAGTTCTAGCCTCCCTCTAAGGCACATTCTTTGCCATATTTTGCATATGCTTATCACCTACATTTTGGCCTTGAGGAAGTTTCTTATTCACACAAATTCAGGGTTATTTATGTGTGGTTCATCCGTACTATTTTGAGGGTAATTGAATGATGTTTGGAGCACAATCTGTGGATTGATTTGAAGTAATTTTATAAGTAAACTGAAGGTTGGTGTTGAGTCTACATTTGTGGCTTGCCTTAGGATTTGTTGAAGACCTATTCAAAAGTCTCATATAGACAAAGATCACTGATGTTCCTTGAAGTGTTTTGCAAACTCATCTGAAGCAATCCCGAATGGTAGAGTAACTTAATTCAATGGTTGGCCCAAAGATTGGTTTAAGGACTTTATATGACATGTCCCACTAACATATTGAGGCTATTCATTGTGGTGAACCATCTTAAGCTACTCTTCCACATTTCTCCGGTACAATCCAATCCTTAAAGGCTTATCTTTATAAGTAAGGTTTTCATTGGATCATTTTTTGTGTAGGACTAGTTTGGAATAAGGATGATTGGAGACTTTCATTGTTAGATTGTGAACCATTTTAGAGTGATTTCCAAGGTATTTTAAGGTCAAGTTAATTATAATATTTGGGAAAAAGTATCCCTAAGAATATTGATCATTTTCACACCACATTGAGAGCATAAAATCCTTATCTTATCAGTCATTGAAATTCAAAAAGGGGCTTCATCTATAGTAGTGGAAACTTTGTATTAAGGGCCTGAAAGACCATTAGATAGCAACATATGTGTGTTGGAATAAGAGGTGCACTATTGACAACAAGATAAGGACAAAAAAAAGTAGACAAACAAGGTTAGATCAGTGGTAGAGGAAGACATCTTCAGGCATATCCTTAAAAGTCAATGGCACACTTGACATCAATAGACTTGAGATCACTAAAGGGAATCTTCAGGAACAATATTACAAATACCTACATTAGAAAACTTGAGGCATGATTTGATTGAAGTGCATTATCAAGTATTGAAATTGGAGAAGTGAACATTTACAGTATATAAGGGGGCAGTTTTGTATTTAGGCAATTGATTCTATATCTATAGCATACATTGGCAGTAATGGGGTTTATTGAATATCTTTATAAGTGGGTCATTTTCCTTAGTACAGGAGACCACAATTTATTTCTCTGTTTTTTCAGGATTATTGAGTGGTGCAAGGCAGGAGAGTGAAGCCTACATGGAATACGTATAGCCTATGAAACGGGAATAGAAGAGGAGAACCCATCCAAAAGAGAAGCATCCTTTATGACATCTAACAAGATAAGAAAAATTACAACAATTAAAGCCAATCAGTAGTTGTAGCTGTAGTGAGATTTAGGATGAAAAACTAGCCAATTTTGTAATGAAATTGAAGACAGAAACCGGAAAATATAAATGTAAGCTCCTCTTGAAGTGTTTCAAATTTGGTGAAATTGTTATTTTTTATTCAAAATTTCCTTATGCAAAATGTTCAGATGATGAAGAATAATCTCCTAAGAAGGTAAAGAAAAATCCGAAAAGATATAAGAAACTAGGTAAAATTAAAGTCTTCAAGGAAAGTCTCTACTCAAAAGAAGACAGTTCTCATCTTATGAAGAGAGTGGAAGTTACACGATAGTGACAGTGACACTCGAAGGGTTTTATTTATGGAAATGGATAATAGAAAGGGATATCCTAAAGAAGATGAAGAAGAATGTGAGGTATACCTTAAAAGAGAGCTTGTGAGTGCTTTAAAAGATGTAAAGATAGAAAGGATGAAAGTTGAGGCATTGGTAGCCAAGTTGAGTGAAGTAAAGAGACACGCTAAAGGTCTCAACAAGAACACTGAAGAGTCATAGGAGCTTATCATCAATCTAAAAGTGCAGTTAGAGGATGCCAAGAAAATTGAAGAAATACCCAAAAGGGAATTGGAGGAATGCACCCAAATAAAGGAGAGTTTGGAAGCATAGATAGTCTCACTACGAAAGGAAGCAAATAAGAGGAATATCCAATAAAATTTTGTTAATAACACCAAAGTGTTGAATGAAATTATTAAGAAACAAATTCCATGCAATGACAAATCAGGATTAGGATACAAGTCCACCTTTTGTCAAAGTTTCAAGCTCCGCGATGACAGAAAAAGAAGCCAAACAAAAGTCACATATAAATATCATCAAGGACCCTATCAAGAAAGAGGAAAGTATTCTTGCAAAATAGAAGGTTCCGGATCAGAAGACATAAAATCAACAACCTATAATAAGGAAACCTCAAGAGGAAGGTCTCTATAGAACTACACCACAAAGAAGATATCCCACTCTCAAGTATCAAACTATTTTCCTTGGTATATGTTATTCTTGCAAAAATTATGGGCACAATGCTATGAACTATAAAGCTTATGGTAGGAATAGAAGCAACATTGGAAAGTATTCTAAGAATGTTTAACCCATAAAATATTATGAAGGGCATAACAAAAAATGCAACAGGTTTGGATCCTTAAGTAATGAAGTATAGTTATACAAATGCAACAATTTTGGACATGTAGAAAACAAGTGCAGGTTGAACACTCCTCTGAGGGAACCAAAGCATGAATTAAATGTTTCTTCAAAAGAAACTTCAAGAATTTAGAAGAAGGATAAAAGAAATATGATTTATCTAAAATCCCAAAGCAAGAAAAGTGTATGGTATGTCAATAGTTTCTTCTCAACACATACTACAAGGGACGAAGACAAATTTGCATCTTTGCAGGAAGAAAACAATGGAACAATCTCATTTGGAAATGATAATTTAGCTAAGGTTATAGGATAGGGCACAATTAAGCTCGGAAGCAAGGATGTCATGGTAGAAGACATTTTTCTCATTTAAAATATGAATAATAACCTACTAAGTGTGAGTCAAATGTGTGACCACGGACACACGCTTCTTTTTAACTCAAGGAAATGTGAAATAAGAAGGGAGAAATTAGGTAGATTAGTGGCAACTACAACAAGGACACCAAATGATATAGATATCTTGGATGAAATTGGAGATAAAGGTTGTTTCTTGGAAAAAAAGGATGAAAGTTGGCTTTGGCACAGGAGAACGGGTCACATGAACTTGATAATCTGGTAAAAATTAGTAAAAAGGAAGTTGTAAGGGAGATGCTAAAAAATTCAAAACCAACAAGGACCATGTGTAAGCACCACGGGGCTAGAAAAAAGACAAGGGTTGAGTTTAGGACGAAGGAATGCTCCACTTCAAAATCGTTAGAGTTAGAGTTAGTACATACTTACCTATGTGGACCAATGAGAACCAAAGGATTGGAAGCTGAACGATACTACACATTGTTTATCGATAGTTACACCAAAATGATGGTAGTAAGTTTTCTAGAGAAAAATTCAAAAGCATTTGAATGCTTCATAATTTACAAAGAGATGGTAGGAAATAAAACTGATTTCAGAATCAAGTGTTTAAGATTAGATAATGGAGGGGAAATCACATATAAAGAATTCCAACACTTCTGTGAAGAACAACGAATAAAAAGGTAATTCTTGGCTTCCAAAACACCACAAAAAAATGGAGTCCTTGAAAGAAAGAACAAAATGGTGGAAGAAATGGCAAGGACCATGTTGAATGATTTCAAATTGAGAGACATATTTTGGGTTCAAGGAGGGAAATTTGTGCATATTTTGTATAGAGGAATGCTTAGAAACAAAAGTGACAAGACCCCATATTAACTATGGAAGGGGAGACTGGTGAACATGAAGCACTTCAGAGTTTTCATAACCAAATGCTACATAAAAATGGAAGATAAGAAGATTGAAAATTTTGATTTAAGACTCAACATAAAAGTAAGGCTTGCAAATTTATAATTTAAGACTCAACATAAAAGTAAGGCTTGCAAATTTATAATTTAAGACTCACATAAAAGTAAGGCTTGCAAATTTATAATTTAAGACTCAACAAGATAGAAAGAATTAATGTAACATTTGATGAAGTTCATGGGAAAAATACCAAGCAAGGACAGTCATCTTCAAAGAAGAAAGAAACAAAAGAACCATAGTAAGAAGGAAGAATAAAAGAAGAAGCACAATCGAAGGAAGAGTCAGCTATCAACCAGGAAGAAACAAAAGGTAATCACTAGGAAACTTCTTAAACTCTTAAAATATGGTATCAAAAGAATCATCCATTAGAGAAAATCATCAATGATATGAATGCAAGAATAAGAACCAGAAGAAGCTGACAAATATGTATCCCAGAAAACGGACATATTGCACTATTGTCCACATCGAGCCTAGCAAATTTGAAGAATCTAGGCATGATGAACATTAGATAAAATCCATGGAAGAAGAATTCGACAAGATAAAAAAGATTGAAACATGGAAATTGGTTCAAAGACCTAGGGATAAAAATGTCATTGGTACAGAATGGGTCTTTAGGAATTAGTTTTACGGATATGGGCGGGTGACTAGGAACAAAGTGAAATTAGTATGTAAAGGATATGTACAGGTTGAATGAATACATTTTAGAGAGGAATTTGCATCAGTTGCCAGGATGGAAGCTATTAGGATGTGTTAGTACTCCGTAATTTCTTAAGGCTATAAAAGAAATTGCAAAGGTAACCACAAAACCACTTTGAAGTTTAGTAACTAGCCCTTCTAAATTCAGAGAGGGATCTCTCTATTAGATTTAGCTTTGTTTACTTTGTAGGATTTTAGGCTAAATGTTAAAGTTCAGGGTTTGGTTTTTAAAATAGTTTGGTTGGAACAAGGAGGAAATCCATTGGGCAATGGGGTCAAAGGAGCTTAGAGTGATAAAGTTGCAGAAATATCAAGCTTAAGTGTAACAGGGCAAGGTAGGCATGTTGTTGGATCTTTGTAGTTTATGAAATAGAGAAGGAAGAAAATATTAATAATCACTTCAAATATAGAGCATTGTTACCTGAATTCTATATTTAAACTTCAGTGGAAAACATTGATTATTGCTTTAAACCATAACAGAGTGTGTTGAAATAAATTATGTACTTAATATTCTTAAAAACAATAAAGAAATGAAAGACATATGAAAACGGAGACAAGACAAGATTACAGTAAAAAGAACTTCATCGCACAATTATGACACATGAATCATGTAACAAATTTTTTGTATTAATGCAAATGGCCACTTGAGCTCAATAAACAACTTTACAATGAATGCTAGTATTTCTTAATACGAATCCCAACATCAATACTTAGAATTCTGAAGTATTTATACAAGTTCTATCTAAATATCTTGACATAAAATATAAAATTTATTACAAAATATCTCAAAGATTTTTCACAAAATAGAACAAAATTAGAGGAGATATGAAACTGTTGTGGTTGTTGGCACTATCCTTGAGGGTTATTGTTGATGATTGGGCCTGAAGAAGTGTTGTCATGTTTTCTTGTTGTTGGAGGTGAAAATTTTTTACTCCAACAATTCACATAATGTATCCCAATGCTCTTCACTTAGGATAGAAAACTTTAATAACTTCCTGCAAGTCTCATCTACCTCAATATACTTTTGAAAAGTAGGCTAGGTGAGAAACAGGTGCTTGATCTCCTGCTTGATGAACAGGTCAAACTCTATAGCCTACAAAAAAGTGTTCCCTATGATGCTTCCTTTAATGCCTGCAAAATTTGATTTATCTTGGTGTCAAACACACATGGTGAGCGAGAACAAATAGTAAAGATAAAACATGCAATACAATTTTATTCACAATTGGTATACATTTATAGTACAATATGGTGACCGTTGGGATTCACATCCCAAGCTCCCTTGGACTCCTTTTGTCCATTCAGCTTCCACACTAACCCATTTAGGATTAGGTGTCCAACATTCCCCCCCTTAATCCGAAGGGTTATGTATGAGTCCAAGAAGAGAGATGTAATACAAAATGTACAAATATGCATGGCAGCGCTAGGCTGAATGTGCTCTATGAAATGTTGGTATAATATGGCGGTGGTTTACCACCAACACCGGAACGCTTAGTGCAGTTCCCGGAACTCTTCCAAAACTGGCAAGAAGCTGAAGTCTTCTGCTAGAGGAAGTGATCCTATTGTTTTAAAGAGGGAAACCTTCAACCATAAAAGGGAGGTCTCACCCCGAATAAAAGGTAAAACTTCAACCTGTAAAAGGGAAGTCTCAACCTGTGATGGTTTAAG
>APFE030351791.1:0-11118 GCA_000404065.3 Pinus taeda
ACATCCTTGACATGAATTTTGCCACCATCAAATAAGGCCTCCTATAATCTAACGTAAAGTGTACACTATTACCAGTAGACAAACATCGAGCAATCACATGAAAAGCATAAGTAAAGATAATAGAGACACAATAATGGGGAATCAACAAATGCACAAAAATTTCTTCTTTATTATTAGTCTAACTATCTAACCAAATACTACAACTAATATGACATTAGTTATCAGTTTATTACAATATGAATTCTAATAAATCATTGTAGAAAAGATCTCCATGTGCTCATCGAAAATAGACCATTCACACACTACCAATATAACTTTAGCACTAGATTACTTAAGTTCTGAGAGGTACTAAACTTTTTCTTCGAAGGCGAGTGTCTTTTGCTAGGCTTTCTTACCATTTCTTACCAATCCACTTCAAAGGTCTTTCATTTGTCTGCACAAAAACATCAACATGTGAATCATTTTGAAGCACATCATCTATTGAAACTTCATTTCCATTTCTACCATCTTCTCTTTCCATTTTCTTCAGCTTTTTTGGAAGCATTGTTAGATTCAGAGTCCAACACCTTTCAGCAAGATGCCCTTGCTTATGGAAGTAAGTGCAACACATGTGCATCCTCTTGACAGCGTGATTTTCCTTGTCCAATGGACCTTTGGCTCTTTGCTTCTTTTCCTTCAAAACTTTCCTGTATGTGGCCATTCTCTTCAAACATCTAGAAACATGATGGCTATGCAAACCACAAAAGGAACATACAATTCTTTTCCCATGCTTACATGGAAATTTACCATGCTTTGCAAACTCAAAAGGAATATGATTAGAACCAGATTTATACCTGCCTCTTTCACCTTTATTTCCTTCATGAGGAGGTGAAGAAAATGAAGAAGGGCTCCCTTTGGAACACCATCAATCTCTTCAAGGCTGTTAGATTTTCCATAAATCCCTGGTTCAAGTGTGTGCTTCTGCACACGTACAATGCAACTCCCTCTTGAATTTGTTTCAATGGCCTTCATGGCAGCTTTGGAACTTTCTCCATAAGACTGTCCATAGCCAAGACCAAAATACTTAAGCCATTACTCAATCATTATTGGTTCAACAATAAATTCTGCAGGCTTTCCCAAGCCCTTTCCTTCATAGCCCATCTTGGACATTAGCTTGGATCCTATGCCTCTAGTATGTTTTTCAAAAGAACCAATATAAGCATTCTTAGAAAAATTTGAAGACAAATTGGAATGGTTTACCTCTTCTTCAAGCTGATACTTGACCAAGGCTTCTTTGGCAACAAAGAGTTGTGACTCCAACTCATGCATTCTCTTCAGGTTCATATTTGCAATATGAAGTTGCCTCTCCATTTCCTGTAGTTTGTCAGAAAGCAATTGCTTCTCTTCCTTCATGGAATTCAACTGCTCTCTAAGTATGTGGCTCTTCTTTCCATCCTCATACATTTATCTCACCTTGTCCATCACGATGAACAAGTCTTGCTTCAAATCTCCATCATAGAGTCTTGTGATGAAGGAGGAATTGGAGGATTCACTTGTAGAAGTTGTCATTATACCAATGAACAAAAGAACTTCAAAAAAGATTAACAAGGAGCTTAGTCAAGTAACCTTTGGAAAAAAACCTCTTGTGCTTCAAGGATTGCTTTGAGGTCCTTTGGGATAGAAGAATTCCTTCAGCCCTTCTTCCTTTTTGTCCTTCCTAGACTGAGCTATCAATAGCTTTCTCTTCACCTCTACAAACTTAAACAATAGTCAATCTGCAAAACAAGCATACAACCAACCTCTGGTTGTTTAAACACCTTTAGACAAGCAATCTTTGCTCTGTCAATCAACCATACTGATATAACCTTCTTCGAAGGTGAGGTTAACCAATCTCAAGCTCTGATACCACCTAATCTGAAAATGGGGCACTTCGGCTTCTAGTCTAATTTATAAGAACCTCTCCCACTCCCAAAGCTTAAACATTCCCAAGTCACAAATGATTAACCAATGCGGAATTAAATATGTGCTTGAAAGTAAGGTGAATGCTTATGGTTATTTTAATTGTTTATGTGCTTTAAAATATTTTGTTTGTGCTGATATGTAAATACATGTAATAGTGCAAACAATGTAGCAAATAACAAACACATAAGACAACAACTTAATATGGAATTCACCCAAAACTCTTGGGATACATCTCCATGAGTTATAGTCAAATCAACTAGGCTCTCTGGGATTATGGCAAAGTCCTTTTACAAGCTCTTGGCTCAACTCCACTGTTTTACATAGAAAAAGTGGGTTTATACACCATTTTATCCCTGGCTCTTGAAGCTCACGGTTCTCACTCTCGCTCTCGGCTCTATCTCTTGGCTCTGGCTCTTGGCTCTCACTATGGCTCTCAGCTCTAGCTCTTGGCTCTGGCTCTTGGCTCTCGCTCTCACTCTCAGCTCTAGCCCTTGGCTCTGGCTCTTGCCTTTCTGCAAACTTTAGTTCTCTGGCTTTTCACTTGAACTTGAAGTGACCCCAAAGGCTCCCTCAGCTGCTTTCCATAGTAGCTTTTTTCTCACCTACTCTCTCCTTTTGCTTCTCAACTTCTCTTGTCTTAGCACTCCTTATCTTTGTCTCTGTCAATCTGTGGCTTTAAAGCTAATCAGCACTATCTGTTCCTTTCCACTTCTCGGGCTCTCTGGCTCCTGGCCTCCATCCACTCCAATCCCCCTCTGAGCATTAGCAATCATTGCTAAACACCTTCAGGGATGGTGGCCACCTGTTCTATAATGGAATGGACCATTGGTGCCTTGGAAATCCCAAAAATGGTCATTCTCTGTTTACACAGAGAAATACGCAAATACAAAGGAAAATTCACCCAAACGCGATCTATCAGACTTCAAAAGTCGTTAGTTTTGCCTTATATTCCCTTTGGAACCGTCTTTGGGCATGATCGCAAGTGATGTTGATCAACACCTATTATTGATTTTGGGTGGCTAACGCACATGAGGATTACCCACTCGAAGAGGGTGGTTTTCCCTCTTGAGCGCCTAGCCATGTTGCATCCAGTGTATGGGCTCAAGCGGAGCCCAAGCAAAACCACTTACCGCTTATGGCCCACCCAAAATCCTACTCATTTCGTGGTTTCCCTTTATATTTTAAAAATACATTAAAACACTAAAATACCGACGAATGGCTTTATGGCTGACTTCAAATACTATACAACAACATTTATACACCCTTTCGAGTCCAGATTCATCGTATCAGGCACATTCCTTTTGTATTTGGTTTATTTAACGAAACGTGATTTTACATTGAAAAAACACCTTTTTACGAACTTCGAAATATATATACTTTGACCCATAATACCTGTCGGGTCCAGCTTTATTGCAAGTCACATATTTATCAACCCCCACTCTTTTATATAGTTCTGATGCGATCTTGTGATATCGCAATCACATAGTCCCAAGGTCTTTCCATATGGCATGGCCTATGCCAACGCTGATTGCCATGCACCGATATCAGTGATCGTAATATCACTCGGCATGGGGTCCCACCTAAAGCCCCATGCCACCGTTGATGAAATTCCACCGATATCGGCGATTGACATATCGCATCGGCCCAGGGGTCCTCACCTTATGTTATATGTGCATGTGCCTTCCTCCGACCCCATTTGTCAGGGATCGATAATCGAGAGTTTCTTCCCCTTTTCACCTAAGTCCGCCTTTGACCTCTTCTGATGTGATTTTTCTCCATAAAGCCTTTTAGGCCATTTTTTTAAGATTCGCCTCTTTTTCCAAAGAACAAAGGGCATCTTCTTTCTGCAATAACTTCTACATACTAAGTCCATTTTTTCCCATTCAAGTTGAAATAGATTCAGAATGAGACGATCTCTACAATGGGGCTATTTCTAGGAACTTTCCTGGACCTTCATTTTTCCTCTGTGAGGAACATTTAGGCTTAGGAGTTTATCCAAAATCCATTTTGGATCATTTCAAGGATCAATCTTCTAGCAGGGCATCAAAGCAAGCTAAAGGATATCAAGGTGTGCGTTAAAGAAACAAACCTTGATATTGATCAAACCCTAGAAATCTACAACAACAGTCTACATTAGCAAGTTTGTCTATATAATCTAGGAGACATTCCACAATAGAAAGAACTTGTGTCACCACAATCATCATCAAAAGGCCACCAAGACCCTCATCAACATGTCTACAAAACAAGACAACTCAAAGGATTTGAAAATGAAGATCACATCAGCTTGGAAAAAGTTGAAACCCTAGCAACAATCCTGATCTACAAAATAAGGAAAATCATATTGAAGGCACTATCATCTCCAAGGTTATGAAATCAAGAAACGATCGTCTCCTTTCCCTAGAAGAATACCATCCGTGGAAGCAACTAATCATCCTCATCAAAAGGGAGAAACCTTTTCCATTTAAGGCTTTCTCACTTGAAGGAAGATCATCCGAGAAGAATCCCTCATACATCTCCTTCAACCTTCACCAACATGATCAAGGTGAATATTTCATCTTCACATGACAAGTAACAATCTTTTCAATTTATAAATTTTGTTAAATGAATTCATGAATTGCAAGGACATTTATAAGTTGATGGGTCATCAAGATCCCTTGCATGGAGAAGAAGGATAGTGAGAGTCATCTAAGAAGCCAAAGTCACTAAAAGGTCTGCTCTAAATTTATGGAAATGGATACTTATAGGTTCCGCTCATATAGCAATATTGGAGACATCAAAGGAAATGTATAAGATAGACTCATTCTTTGAATGTGCAATGAAGAAGGTCACATGAAATTTTATCTACACGGAAGCAAAGGTATCAAAGGATGTAGGATATCTTCATAAGGTCCCATATACAAGATTGAGGAAGCAAGATAACCATCACTCATCTATAATGCACTAATAGATATATCTATGATTTACCTCATTCGATAACTTATGGTCTCTATGATAGATAGAGAAAGACAAGTTTATGACAAAAATACTGAAGGTTAAAATCACTCAACCATGTACAGAACGGAAAGGGAAGGTTGGTCGTCAATAAAGACAGAATAAGTATAGGTGAGATTCAATACCATAGAAATATTTTTGAAGCTCATATCAATGAAAGATGGAGGAAGCTGAAGAAAAGAACCAAGGAAGGAAGGAGTAACAAATCTCTCCTATGAGTAAGATAATATCCCATACAAAAGGGTCTTATCATAAGCTCCTAAATATTGTGTTATAAGATATGAAAATGATAATAAGATGCATCATAGCATCATGGAAGCATCATAAACAAGAGATCGTGGCATCACCATGGGAATCATGAAGGACAAGATCCATGGCAGACAAACATGTAGGATATATAGCTCTTGGGAACCTCAATGGATATTGAAGGAAGGAAAGGAGTAATCTAAGGTTCATCATATAAAAGGGAAACATATGCCAGTTGGGGATATACAATATCCTCAAAATTATTTGATGGAATCCTCATCGTAGTGTTCACTAATATAGAGAGGAAGTAAGTTTTTCAACAAACATTCCAACTTATGGAACCCATGAGATGATGATATGATGACGTGAAGTAGATCAATGGATTGAAGATATTTTCAATCAAGGAAGCTACTGCAAGAAACTTCGATGACCTGAAGGTAAAATAAGGTATGTATGCTTGTGTTCAATATTATAATGTCATGTCATACGGTTGCAAGTAACATGGATCATTGTTTATATCTTAAGAAGCATGATCAAGAAGAAAAAGGATTTCCTCCTCTAAAAGGATGCAGGAATGCATAAGTCACACTAAATGAAATCAACATAATATGTCCTCATACAAAGTACGAGATGGTTGACTACAGTGAAGAAAATCCGATTGAAAACTAATGGGAATGAAATTTGTGTGGAAGGAAGAGATCATGAGATATGAAACCATGATGAAGGAAATCAACATCCCAAAGACTAGGAAGATTTGACTAAGAAATCTCCCCAAAGGATATGAAGATTCGGATGAAAGTCTAAAAATGAAAACCCTTGAAAATGGATATCTTTGGGAGATGTGTCAACATGTATGCAAGATGTTGATACCTACAGGAATATGTTGTGATGAAGATCCATCTCGTAACAAGAGCTGTAAATACAAGTACAACTAGCATTCATGTGGTGGATGGAAGAAGCATGAAGAGAAAGAAGTAGTCATATAACGAAGGTTCCAAATATGAAGAAGGCCACTTTCCATGAAGAAAGGAATGACATGATGAAATAAGTAGGAAAGTGATCAATGGTTGTATCCCTACAAGGAAGAAGGTCAACTGATTTTCATGACATCAAGGAGAGAAGTTGATCAAGCAGTTGAAGGACTCACAAAGAAAGAAGTTTTTGATATATAGAAGAGTCCCAGGCTAAGAGGGAGATTTGATAGGTCCCTGATCAAGAGGGACCTTGGATTGGATCACCCCTGATTAAAAAGTAGTGATGGTTGTGTTTTTCTATTTCATGTGTCATGCACTAGACCAGGACTAACAGTCGTAAGTATAGGTTAAGGCCATGAATGGAAATGTAGACACATGATAGACACAACATTCTTTTCATCACTTTGGAAGAAAGAATGGAGGGTTGGGTAATCATCTAGAATCTGATGTTCTTTGACAATGTGTAGGGCATCCAAGGTAATAGTAACAGAAGGACCGATATTCTTTGAGTGCTGGGAACCCAAGATAAGAATAGTCCTAGAAGGTCATACTTGATGAAGACCTTGGTGGGTATGTACCTTGAGAGACAATGATAAAGGTGTTTATACTCCCCAACATTATGCTTTGATCTTATGAGAGATAGTGTTGTTAGTCAAGGCCTTGCTATGAACAATGTTGGTTACTATGATGCTGTATAGATAGGTTACCAATCTAATTATTCTTATGAGAAATTCTTTGGATTGAGAATGGCCAAGTACCATTATAAATACCTCCCTAGTTAAGAGGGAGCGTTGAAGAAAGCGTAACTAGGTTCAATATTTACAAATGTAATTTTGATCTTTGTACTTGTCAAGAAAAAGAAATATTATTCTTCTAAATTATAAGAATGAGTTTCTTGCTCATTTTATAGGTCTAGGAAAGTCAAAGAATCAAAGTCATGTTAAAGAGCTCTTCTTGGGGATGAATATGTGTCAACCAAGTGTCAAGTAGCGCTCCAAGACAAGCACCATCCTCCAAAGAAGAAGACTGTCAGCAAAACAATGTGAAATATAGTCAAGTCGACTTAAAAGTATATATAGATGACACATCGGCTCAATAAAGGAATGCAATGGTTCACTAAGTTCACGTCAACTTGTATACATGGTCCAACACCTATAATACACAGTTGGAGTAATCGCAGAAAAAATAACTTCAGATCACTATGAAACTTCGATGGTACAGTAAATTAGAGTATCTCGGTGCTAAGCATAGTGACATTTTCGCATAAGATCTTTGAAATCTCGGGCAAGCACAATGACACATAATCCTAGGTTTCTCTCGGATTTTTTGTGGGAAAAAGGACTTCGAATACCTCTGCTATCTTCAATGATGATGACAGTGGAATATAACTGTCTCATGACCATGTTTTCTTCTCGATTTTAGTGACTACTATCTTGGAAGTTACGGTCAGCCTCCGACTTACGGCAATAATATCCACATGTTGTTTTAATTTGTGAAATGAAATGCCAAGGGAATCAAGAAGGGCTAGTCCAACTTTTGGAATTGCATCAATATTGAATTGAGAATAGAATTTCCATAGTTGAGGGAAAAAGGATTTAAAGAGGAAGAGTGAGTTCAATTGGAAATCACCGAAGAAAGGAGGGCCTACGCTTATTAAGAAGGGAAGTGTTGCATGCAGATTTGGAGTTGTACCGAGAATCCTATGCAATCGTGGTAGGACATTGCCATCTAATTATAAATTTAGACACTGTAAGAAGTATTTTGAGTTCTTTAAGATTGTTTCTATGAAATTTTAATTTGATTTATTGACAATATATTATTGATTATGACCATATAGATGACGAGCTTCTTCGGTAATGTATTTTATTAAATGATGAATTATAGAGCGTGCTTGCAAAACATGATGCTACAGCCTCAGGGTTTTCTTTACCACAACAACCTGTGATTTCTAGCTCTCAAACACCATCTTCTAGTGCCCCGTGTGAGAAAGATGAGGTTGAAGATGATTTTGGACAATTGGCCCATAGGTAATGTGAAGATGTTTTTGATTTTATGCTGCTAGAAATAAGTTGAACTAAATATTTCACTGTTGTCTTCAAGTGACAAATAGCTGGAAAAACAACTTTAGAGAAAAAACTCCCATAGCTAACAAATCACGTAGGAAAATCCATTCAAAAAAATATAATGATATCTTACTATTGTGTAAACCTAACTATGATAGAATTTGGCTAAGCTTTTTGGTGCCAATTACAATAACATGGCCAAAAATGAACTTACATGTGGCCATTTCCCAAATTACTCAATTTCAAAATTAAATATATAAAATATCAAAATCCGTTCAGTAAATAGTAATCTTGAGCATTGAAACAAACAATAAGAGCAAGAGTTCTCATAGCTAACCAATCTCATAGACAAATCCAGTGAAACTCATGCAACTCAGACCTGTTGTAAGCCAACGAAGAAGTAGATCATTTTTTTGAGCTCTTTCTGACTTCAAAAAATAGTAGAAAAGTTCTCTTCCAGTAACCTCACTGAATTTCACATACCTACATGAAGAAAGCATTGAAGAATCACATATTTAACCACTCCATATGAAAAAGTTAGCTCTTCTTTACTTCATACAACAATCTTGACTCCAATAGTCATTTTTTTTAGCTTCAATGATACAAAATTTTATCAAATGACCATAGATATTAAACTCTTTTCAAACATATGTCAAACTTCAATGTGTTCATATCAATGTAAATCACTACTTTTTGGGTGTAAATAGAGATATGTGTCTTTTATCTTTTCCTCTCTCTTTCTTTTTTTCCTATTAACATTCATTCTGCTATTAAAAGTGCACATTTATCAACTCTTTCTTTCTCTTTTTAATGTTCACATAATTACACAACTGATTTTTTATTTATCATATTCATATCAACCTAGAATCTGCTATGTAGGTATGCTAATTTCATTTTTTAACATGGACTGTATATAAGATTAAATAGGCTTTACTGTGAATAGATATGACACTTACCCAACATATATCTCAAAACTAATATTGCCATGGTAGCCTGGAAATGACTCCACTATTGCATTTGCAAGTGCTCCAGGGAATGAGGCAAGGCAAGGAAAGTGATAATGAAGAAATACTATGAGTGCACACATTTCTATTTTAGCTACCCATTACATTTATTTTATTTTATTTTAGTAAGTAGCTCCCTTGGAAATGGTATAAAACTTGCCTTACAAGAATTTATTATTTTATTCCTAACATACAGGAACAAGGATCGGTAATTCGATTAACTACCCAAAAAAAAGCTAGTTATAGGGACTTCTCTACAACTTTAGCTTGCGATGAAGTCAATCAAAATATTTCATTACCTTAATTAGTTTCATTGGATATGAAGCTTCCTCAGGAACTAGATCACCATCAATTTGGACACAAATTGCAGCAATTCTTGGGCTACAAATAGGAGATGGAGCCAGCTCGAATTGTGAAAGCGAGTACTGGAGAAGATAACTTTGTAGATCACCGATAGATTGAGAATTGGCCTATATCATGTTTCCAGGACCTGTGTCAATTCTCCATCCTTTGTAAAACCTTCATCAAGATAGGATTGCCAATCAATTGTAGATTCAAATGCGTATACATTCTTACAATTCTCTGCTATCAAGGAAGCCAATTCCAATTATACAAAGGTCTTGAAATTGTGGATTTAACCACTGGGTATGAATTTAATTTCATAATTGTGGGTTTAACCACTGGATATGAATTTAATTTCCACCATTATTGTGATTCAAGCTTTGGATTTATATGTTAGAGAGTAAACCCTCTTGTAGGATGGAGAAATCTTGAACATTTTTCTTTTGCCTGATAATATGTCATAAAAATGAAGTTCCAACTTAGGGTCTTGTATGTTCCAATGACATGAATGTATTTTCAGCAAATATAAGTGTGTTTCCTTATTATTTTCAAGGTTGATTTCCATAATTGTTTTTCATTTAGATTTAAAATGACTTTGCTGCTAGATTTAAAAATAATGGATTTTTTTTTTTTGTTATCCATAAAGAAGATTTAAGAGCTAATATTTAAGTTAATTAAAATCACTATTTGGTAACTTTGAATATTGAAACCACCTTAAAAGAACATTTAAAATGTTTTTGTTTATTTTTTTTAAATATTTTTTTGTATTGTCTCTAGAGAGACAATAGTTGGAATTATGGACAACAATTGGATTCTTTTTTTTATTATATTGCAATGTTGTAGTGTAAACATTACCTACCATGGTCCAATAATGAAAGTTGCAAAACTACTAGTCACATATAATAAAAGTAAAAGAAAGTAAATATTGCTTTGGGTAAATATGAGTTTCGTCTTTTACAAGTTAATAATAAAACATAAATACATGCTAAACAAATTTATGCATATAAGTACATACATTGCATATATGTAACTAAATGTGGTTATTTCTCCTATATCATTCATTTTAAGAAAAAAATGTTTATGAAAATTTGACACCATCATGTCCTTTATTAACATCTCAAATTTTGCAAAGAAACTTAATTAATCATCAAATTAAACCTTATTCATGGACCTTATCAACATGAAAATCCCTTTTTACTCAATGAATAGAGCGGGGTGATTTCAAATTTGCACATACACCATTCTACTCAATAATGATAATTATTTGTTCAATCATCAAATTAAACCTTATTCATGGACCTTATCAACATGAAAAATTCATTTTACTCAATGAATAGAGCGCAATGATTTCAAATTTGCACATACACAATTCTACTCAATAATTATTTGTTCAATCATCAAATTAAACCTTATTCATAGACCCTATCAACATGAAAATTTCATTTTACTCAGTGAATAGAGTGCAATCAGTCCAAATTTACACATACACCATTCTACTCAATAATGATAATTATTTATTCAATAATCTGTATATGTATTATTATATTTAAAATCTTT